>JAPDSC010095770.1:327677-353300 GCA_026290005.1 Latrodectus geometricus
ATATATATATATATATATATATATATCAAATATTTTGAGTATATTGAATAAAAATACAACTAAAAGATGTAGATATTAAATTAATAATTCATTTAGTTTAATATGTAATTATTTAGCTTTAAATAACTACACATAATTTAAAAAGAAACGACAATTTGTTAATTTTTGGAAAACTCCACGCTCTGAAAACGCTGACAATATTTCCTCAGAATTTTTACGCCATGCTGTCATGTGTGTTGTTTTATTTTAATAATAACTTTTTTCTATACTGACATTTAACTTCATTTTTAATTTTTTCATGTTTGTGATACCCTTTAAGCAAAATGTTTTATCAATATGATAAAAACCTCATATACATCAATTTAGAATTTAAATTCACTTTTTACAAAAAAAAAAAAAAAAGAAAAAGAAAAAAGAAAAGAAAAAAGGACGGTAAGAAACAGGTAACTGAAAGAAACATTTTTGACATGTACTTTGCAAAAGGTTTGACATAGGGTAGTTCTCTTTAAGAGCTAAGTACGGGTAAATTATGTAAGTGAACTTATCTTTCGTATGCATTGTATACCCTTCAGAAATTTAGGCATTTTGTTTCCAGGAACTGTTGGAAGAGAAGAGTTTTCAAAACATATTCTTTGATGGATAGGTGTTATTAGGTTATTCCATCATGTCGAATCAAGAGTGAAAAATTGTGACTTTCTACAGAGCAACTCGCTTTCTTTGCTTTTGTTTTATGTGGAAAGGATTGAAGTATCTTCTTTATTCTACTCAATACTCTACTTCTAGTCATTTCTAGGAACAAGACAAATAAATTTTCCACTTCAAAGCAATAAAAAGTTTCATTTTGAAATCATTTTTCTTTTTAGAAATGCTCTAACTGTTTATTTCCTGGTTTTAATATACAGACGTTTGGAAGAACTCGAAATGATAATGTCTATTGGAATGAAGAATTTTTTGTTTGTAAAAACATATGACATATGTAAATAGGGATCAAATCTTGCTTTGAATTATTTCTTTCCCTTTAAATCTTATCTTTGATTACCTACCTTTCCATTGCCTTGATGTTTCCCATTTTACTTTTTATATATTCCTATTAAAGCTCATTTGATCTCAGAACATGAAGTTTTGCACTTCTTTGCCAATTAATAGTGGTCTTTTACATTAAAATATTAAAGAAATATTACTTGTACACACATATAAATATGCATATATAATTTGGCTAAAGTAAAAATAAAATAATAACAAAATTAAATAAAAATGTAAAGTTTCTTAAAAAACATTTATCAGAATGACTAAAAACAATGTTACTAGAAATGTTTCAAATCAAAAAAGATTTTTAGTAAGTTAGCAAAGTGTTTTTAATAAGAACATAATGAATCATTTAGAAAAAAAAACAATTAGAGTAATGAAAATGGAAATTTAAAATAGGAAAGTTGTGTATAAAAAATAATAATATTAAGAAAAGATTAAATAAAAACTTGTTCCTTCCCATTCTCATGAGGGGGCAGTGGAGATGGGAAAGGTGTTTCTAATTCATTTGTGTAAAAAGATCCTGAAGGATAAACGGTACACAATTGATCTTTACCCAACGCCTTCGAATGAAAAATTAATGAGCATTCAAATGTAAAAAGAAAAAGAAAAAGACTACACTACTGGCCATTAAAATTGCTACATCAAGAAGGCGACATGCTACACACGTGAAATTTATACGAAAGGAAGAAGGTGCTGTGATATGGAAATGATTAGCTTTTCAGCGCATTCAGACAAAGCAGGCGCCAGTAGCGACACCTACATTGTGTTTAAATAAGGAAATTTTTCAGCCGGTTCCTCATACAAAAATTGCATTAAAGCGTTGTTGCCTGGTGAAAAGTTGTTGTGATGCCTCGTGTAAAAAGGAGAAATGAGTACCGGCACGTTTCTGACTTTGATAAAGGTCGAATTGTAGCGTCCCGGAATTGCGGTTTATCTTATCGCAGTATTGCTGCTCGCGTCGGTCGAGATCCAATGACTGTTAGCAGAATATGGAATGGATGGGTTCAGGACGGTAATACGGAACGCCATGCGGGATCTCAACGGCCACCTATCACTAGCAGCCGAGAAGACAGGCATATTATCCGCATGACCGTAATGGATCGTGCAACCACATCACGGAGACCATGGCAGCATCTTCCCTTGACGCTGCGTCATAGACAAGAGCGCCTTCAATAGTGAGATAAACGACGAACCTGGGTGCACGAATGGCGAGACGTCATCTTTTCAGATGAATCCAGGTTCTGTGTACAGCATCATGATGGTCGCATTCGTGTTTGGCGGCATCGTGGTGAACGCACACTGGCCGCGTGCATTCGTCATCGTCATACTGGCCCATCACCTGGCGTGATGGTATGGGGTGCCATTGGTTACACGTCTCGGTCACCTCTTGTTTGCATTGACGGTGCTTTGAACAGTGCACGTTACATTTCTGGTGTGTTACGACCCGTGGCTCTACCCTTTATTCGAGCCCTGCGAAACCCTACGTTTCAGCAGGATAATGCCCGACCGCATGTTGCCGGTATTGTACGGACCTTCCTTGATACGGAACATGTTCGGCTGTTGGCCTGGCCAGCACGTTCTCCAGATCTTTCACCAATAGAAAACGTCTGGTCAATGGTTGCCGAGCGACTGGCTCGTCACCAAACGCCAGTCACTACGGTTAATGAACTGTGGCATCGTGTTGAAGCTGCGTGGGCATCTGTACTTGTACATGCAATCCAATCTCTGTTTGACTCAATGCCCAGGCGTATAACTGCTGTTATTACTGCCAGAGGTGGTTGTTCTTGGTACTGATTTCTCAGGATCTATCCAGGCAAATTTTTTGAAAATTCTATCACTTGTTATTTATAGTATAGTATATTTGTCCAATAAATATCATTTTGTTATCTGCTTTTCTTCCTGGTGTAGCAATTTTAATGGCAAGTAGTGTATATATGTATGTATATATGTGTATATAAGCAGGCAGATTAACTATTTACAATTTCATATAAGATGTTTATTTTTAAATGCCAAGATTTTCGATAAAGAAAAGCCGTGACTTAGCTTGTTAAATTAACTAATATGTTAATTTTACAAATATATAATTTAACTTGGAAGATATAAATCTACATGCTATACATTATATTTTAAGACTAAAAAGCTACAAATTATGAATATTGATTCAAATTTCGAATTCACAAGCAACAGTCTTCGAAGTTGTTTTTTGAGGAGATATCTTTCCTTAAGAAGATCCAGATGTCGCTTGAAGTCTTGTTATTGTTGTGTGGGTAGGTTGTGAAAGTTCAACGATACAAAGAGTACTGTCTGTTTTACGCAGTTATAACTGTTGACAAAATAATAATATAGTTTAAACAGTTACCAGATTGAAACTGCTTAAATAGTTGTTTTCCACTAAAGTTACAATTCATTATACATTTTTGTAAGTAAAGAATGCGACCATGTCTGAAATTTTCAATCAAACTGTACAAATATATTGACCTTTTGAGTAAGGATGACTTCGGCCTGCACGACAATGCAAGGTCCTATTCTGCTTTTCCAATAGACAGATTTTTGGAAAAGTTTCAGATGACCATCTCAAATTACTACCAAACAGCCCATGGATTTGACACCGCGTACGAAACAGCCTCGTGGCTCAAGTCTTTCACAAGGCATTTTAATATTTTTCTCATAAATTATCTCCCGACAGGATTTTTCACTGATTGAGGAAGATCTTTCATTGAAAGTGAGGGAAACCAGAAAATAGACTTGCATACAGAAGGTAGAAGCATAAGATCCCACTATTCTAATGTGGCTGGAACTGAACCCTGAATGTTCCGCTTTGAAAGGAGCTGTTTTATCTCTAGGCCATGGTACATAAAAATTTGAAATTAATTTCTCTGAAACACAAGGTTTTACTTATAATGATGTGAACACACAGCTCCAGATAACTATTTTAATGGTCAAAGACATGCTTTCTAACAACTCGGGTTAAGCAAATTGGTATTGCATTCAGATCATTTAAATTTCTAATGCATGAAATTATCTAAATAAATTTAGTGAAATGTGTAAAAATAAACTGGCCTTAATGGCTCTTAATTCCCTTCCTTTACGTAATAGTTTGGGGGTAAAGAAATACACATAATTTTTATGTTGACTTCAAAGCTTTACATGTTTGTGATTAGCTTTGTGCAAATGATTTTAAACTATTTTGTGGATGAATTTTAGCTTCTGGACAGCTAACATGTTTGTCAACTTCGGATATTTTTGTGATTTTATTGATATTTTTGACTATTAGTCTACTTGTACGAGGTCAATCTTAAGCCTCAAATGTACCCGAAGGGAATCAATGAAACCAAAATTATATGTAAGTGGCTGTTACAGTATTAGGTCCATGAACACCATTCCCGATTTTCAACTGCTTTTGTATTTTAGCCTTTATCAAAGAAAAATCATAAACGTTCTGGATTTTCTCTTTTCTGACCTCCGTTTTTAACACCCTTTACCTTATAACTGAATGGGCCAAATAAAAAAAATACCTAACAAAATGTTTTCAGAGTGAAATGTGATCTTTTCAACGAGCATAAATCTGAAATTCTATGAACGAGATACCGAACACTACAGTCATCGACCGAAAAAATAATGGATTTCTTTTTTTCCCAACCCAATATATTTTATGTCTATTGTTAAACAAATTTTATCCTTGATAATTTTAACTTCACCTACGTAATTTTCATTTCTCATCTTTATCTACTGAACACTAAACTTTTAAGAAACATTTGACTAAAGCTTGCATACTTGTAATCGTAGCACTCTGTTATACTTTGTTACGTGTGTTATTAGTACGCATAAACATATGATTTTTTTTCTGTAGTTTGAGTAGTGATCTATTATTTCAAATTCTAATAGAACCCAACGTGTACTATTGATTCTAGATGCGTTTCCACTAAGCAATGAGGAAAATAATTTGGAGGGTAGAATGTTAAAAGATTAAGTTTTTCATCCCTTGAAAATTATAAATAACTATGCAGGAAATTTAAATTTTCTGAATGTGTTTGAAATCGTAAAAAGAATAACGTTATGTTCAACTGCAACTGTTCATTTAATAAATTTATATAGAAATTAAATCCTATTGTATGCTTAAAATAGAATTTATGGGGGGAGTTGTTTTCGAAATGTGTTTCAGAAACAAATTTTCGTTAACAACGCGTGTCTTTAAGTCACTAGGTTTGAAATTTCACATTAGTAATATTTACATGTATAAAAAGTATGAAGGCCTTCTACAGAATTAACTTTTTAAGGAGTTCAAGGTAATTTTAATTAATGGGAGTATTAGCAAAGAATCCTTATCTGAATAAAATTACATGTATCGGATAAGATAATCTACTGAATTAACTGATTATTGGTCTGTAACTAATTATTTGCAATTTATTTAAACTTTTTATTAGAGTTATAAGCAACTATTACACATTTTATTCACTGCGCTTATATAATTAAAGAGCCGGTACAAAATAAGCAATCATTTATTTTATTCAATAATCCAATAACAACGATAAAATTAAGGCTAAAATAAGATTAAAGTTAAAATGACAGATTTATAGCGAGTAACTTACCACAAATTAAATTTCTCCTTACGTGACTTTTCAGCTTGAATTTTTTATTTTGTAAAATAGATTATGTATGAGTAATCCTCTTAAGTGCTCCTTTGAAACAACTCATTGATTTTTCCTTTCATGAGGATTTCATGTTAAGCCGTCGATAAAAAAAAAAGCACTTTTAGCGGCATTACAACTTTTGATTGAATCTTTATCTTGAACTAAATTAAACTTTAATACTTTTGTTCAAGGAGGAATCTCACTATAGCAGCTGTGGTGATGTTCTTACAAAATAATTCAACCTTGCTATTTATAAATGCAAATCAGGGAGAAGGTTGCTTTGAAGGTTTGCTCTCAGGATTGCTGAATTGTTACTTTTATCACATCAGTTTTTAATAGAGCGTAAAGACAGTAAATTTGAACTGAAATTAAATTTAAAAAAGAGTGATGTAATTTTTGTTTTCTTTTCTGGCAATTGCTGAAATTAAAAATAGGCAACTGAATTTGTTACCGTTACTACTTGAGTGTGAACAACTTATCACGATCGAATAATGTATCTTTTCATTATACTGTCGGTAAAATGAATTACAGAAGGCACTCTGTACGCATATTACGTAGATGAATTTTTAAAGGCAATAAAGAAAATATTTATTGATAATAGGCAAAAATTATAAAAGAAATTAATGGGCTAATTTGCTAATCTATTTTCTGCATCATACTATCTAAACATGTTTGGACAGTAACTAAAGAGAAATAGCAATTTTTTAACTGGACTTGGTCGAAATCATGTGAATGCAAATTGATCAGTGTGAAAGAAAGAAAATATGCAAGCCATTCTTTTATGTTTGAATAACATTTAATATACAAGATGCTCGAAATGTCTACCAGTTTCAAACTATAACGTTAAAAAGCCGATTTCAAAATTGTCATAACATGCTGGAGACAGTTGGAATCAAATGCATCAGTATCACTTTTGATGGCGGATTTCAGTAAATTAAGGGCATCCTTTTGATTCTATATTTGATATAACTTCGTAAAAAGCAGTCACACTGATTATGTCCGGACTGTGTGGGGGGATTATTCCATGAATCTATGACTATGTGGATGCAGAGGAATTCATTCTATGAATTTCTCTGCATCCAGTGCAAATCAAATGCTATAATAATTTTGCCTTAAGCCACGAGAAGACGTCAGCTGTTTTATTGTGACGTGGCCCAAAAACCATTGGAAATTAGGAACTTAAAATTCTTTCTATTATGCTTTCTTAACCACCCTGTAATTAGGTGTTTTGAATTAAGCCTCGTTCCGAAGTTTGTATTTTACACCCATTTTAGACCACCTCACCAAGCTACAATTAAAACTAAAAATTAATTAAATATACATTAATTAATCTTGCATTACAAACAAATAACTCTCATAATAATTAATAAAAGTGAAAACTATCAACGACCAGTTAAAGAGCTTTTAATGAACTATTACTATATCCTTATACATAATCTATAATGTAATGTGTTCAAAATTTTATCTTTGACAAAAGATAGAACCACGTTAATATCATTTAATTAAAATTAGATATATAGTTAAAGAAGCCTGTTTAGTTTTAGTAAAATACGCCTGAAATTATTTGTATTTCATCAAAAGTGTCAATCTCTTTTTCAGCAAATGAAAGTTGATCATCAGTTTAAGCTCTTCTAATATTATAAATAATAATTATATATTATTTATTTACCAATTTTATAGTTGATGCTAATATTCTGTTAATAGAAAATGGGAATTGATTATTTTTTTCTTGGTTTTAACCGATACTTAAAACCACCTTTAACCAGAGGCAAATGTCAGTAATGAAAATCTAGCAACCACATATTGCTTCACTGAACAAATGTTCCTTTGAGTGTTTTGCTTGAAGGTAAATACGATTTGAACAGCAATCGTCACAGGTCAGAACATTAACTTCGGGGATGAAAATCTCTTTCATTACTCTTTATCAGAATGATCTCAGCAGAAAATAAGCTATACATTTCCAAAACAACTTTTCCGATTCTGAGAAAAATTGCTTTGATTTGAGTTCAAATATTTGGTGCAGTTATTATTAAACCGTTAAAGTTATTTTAATGGGTTACGAATCTTTTGATTTTTGTGAATATTTTATGATTTAGTGACATTAAGAGAAATAAAAGCTAAGGACACGATACTTTAATTCATAGAAATTGAAAATTTTTTACCAGGAATTGTAAAATAACAATCGCAATCATATTTTGACGTTTTGTTAAATCCCTGTGATTCTCTAATATTTCCTTTCTTGACAATTTTTATGATTGGATAGCATTAGAGGACAAATAAAAGCTTCCATCTTCTAAGGAGGACATGATTCGAATTTTTGCTTTATTTATTTACTTCTCCACATCACATGATATATTGCTTTATCAAAAATCAAATTCTCTTTTTTTACTCTCAATATGAAAAAATACTGTAAAAATAACAGCGATTATTGGATACAGAAAAATATTTGAAACGATAAGGTACAATCTCTTTGTGATTTGTTGACTACTTTTGTAAAAAAAATTTATGAAAACATTGATCGTTATATTTCTTACTGCTTTTTGTCTTAGTTGAGAGTATTTTTAATCTAAGAATCTGTTGAATTAGTTCTGCAATATTTTATTTTATTTGAAAAGAACTATTGAAACTTCAAACAAATACAGATAAATAATATAGCTGCTCCTTAAATAAATATTGTTTTTTCATTTTAACCAATATTTTCATAACTTTTCATAACCTATGCTCATATGTTAGCACACTATTATAGAATAATTTGGAAAATGCTTTTATTGCTCATGGCAATAAAATTTAAAGTATTTTAAACTTTGCAAATAAAAAGAGTTTAAAATACTTTACAAAAATTTCCCTAATAAATTTAAGTGAAAATTTTAAAGTAATCAACGCATATTATTTTTTCTGAGCTTTAAACTTTCTCAATGGAAAACTTTCTACCTAAAAAACTTCCTGAATAGTTTGACTTCTTTTTTTTTATTTTTTAGTATTAAATCATTAAAATGACTTTTTTGCAAAATAATACGTCTTAATTTAAAAGTAAGTGAACTAGAACAATAAAATTTGGCACACTAAAGTAACTTGATAAATTATACAAATAATTAATTTTCAGATTAGCTGGAAAATATGTCTTTGGACAAAAAATTTATTTAAATTGAGCACTTAACATGCACCATTTAAAAAAGCTGGTATTCAACTTTTTGAGCATTAGGAAATGAGGCCTCAACGGCCTGGTTGGTTAGGGTTTCTGTTATTATTATCGAAATAATGGTTTCAAATCCTAATGAGACCAAAGATCCATCGTGTGCGTTATTGGAGGCTCGGCCATGTTAAGATTTTATTGTCGTAATGCCCTCCATGAGAAATTATGCTTCTGGGGGTAGTAGGCCAAGTCTGGTGGTTTTCTGCTTAATCCCTAATTCTAAATTATGATGTCCCACCCATACTTTCGAGGTAACGATGGCGCACCCACTGGGTGCCCCACTGTATAAATTGCCCTCATTTCCTCCAATTGTTGAGCTAAAAGAACAAACTTCTAGAGCACTCGGGCCTTAGAAATAAAAAAATATTGAGTAATTAGCACTGGGCTTTTATTTTTGATTGATTGAATTTTAAAAAGCATTTCTTTTAAAAGTGCAAAAGTTATCTAATCTCTGAAAGGATTTCATTGTAAGCCTCGAGAACTGATTAAGCAAACATATTAAAAACAGCATATTGGTCAAAGCAATGTAGTAGTTGCCTTATCTTATTAACAGTAAATTGAAAGAGACTAAACCAGCTAATACACTAGTTTAGGGCACCTTCTAGTCATAAATGCATGAAAAAATGGTTTAATGTTGAAAATAATGATATCTACATTTATAATGTTGCATTCGTTTATAAGTCTTTTACTCATAAGCATCACAAACACAAAAAAGTGGCATAATTTATGACATTTGTTTCCATGGTGGCATAATGCTGTAATTCTTACAACGACAATCTGGAATGTAATCTGTTAGGATGTTCAGTCACTTTTAATCGTGCTGAAAGACATTCTGATGATTTGTAGATACAGTGGAGAGATTTTGTTGACGGTAGTATAACTTATGCTGTCATAGATATCATTTATCAACAAGATATTCTTCTCCTACGTATTGAACGAATCTCTCAGCAATATTCATCTAAACTTTTACTAAGAGCAGCACTTCACAAATCCTCCAATAAAACATTTTTGTCACATGTCAGAAAGATATTCACATGTTAAATCCTAACCATCTTCGAATACAATTCAAGTAACTGATACGTTGATGCATTTGCGACAAAACCTTTTGCAGAGAAAAATCGTTAACATAATAAATTTCCGTTTTACTAAACAATTTAAAATTAAAATTCCTCTTTCAGAGCTAAAAATAAATTACTTTTTACTGATATTATAATTAGTTATCGATCTATGCAAAGTTACGCACGAGCTCTGCATTTAGTTTCATGAATATGATTTAATATTAGTTTGGGGAAAAAGAAATCCATTATTTTTACGTGAACTTTTTGTAGCTTCTTTCAGGTTCGCTTTATAAAAAGGTTTAAAACAGTTTTCATGTAGATTTTTAGGTCTTGTGTGAAGCTACTACTGCTGACATGCTGTCAAGTTTGATAATTTTTGATATTTTATAGACATTTTCGACGATGCTGTATCCACATACGAGGTGCATCTCTAACATCAAAAATACCCGAACGGAATCGACAAAACAAAAATTGTACGTAATTGGTTGTTACAGTCTTATATAGGACGATAAACACCTTTCACAATTTTAGCCACCTGGTTAGCATTTTCGCCATTATAAAAGAAAAACTAAAATGTATCGAAATTTCTGTTTGTTGTCTTCTATTTTTAAAACCTTGTACTCATAACTGAATTAATCAAATAAAAAACCGCAAGAGAATATTTTAGTGTCAAATGTCACCTTTCCAATGAGCATAAATTTGAAATTGTTCGATAGATACCTCACGAGATAGTGATCACTACAGACGTCTACTGAAAAAATAATGGATAACTTTTTCCCCAAACTAATATATCTTTCCTGGATTCACATTTACAGCAGGGTGTGTATGTGCTTATAAGTATGTCAGAGTTACAGCATTTATTAGAATAACGCTAACTTTTTACATTTTCTCCATACTATTTATTATACCTGTTTTAATAATAAAGCCTTGCCGTTCACCAATATTGTAATACAATTTTTAAGAAGTATTCTTACTATTGTACCTACTATAGTACCAAGAAAAGCACAATGCAGCTCATTACAACAATTTTAATATAAAAAAACAGCAGCTTTTTGTATAAAAAATTTATTTTATATGTGATAAGATAAATTAGTATCATTATTGTATTACATTTTTGTGATCTAGCTGGAAAGCTTGAATCGACCCTTAATAAGGGATAAGAGCTAGTTTGATACTATTATTGATACACGTGAGAGAGAGATACAATGAATTCCCTTTCGGTCTGGGACATTTATTATTATTAGATTATTTTTACATTATTTATTATTAATAGCTATATTTGAAAGAAATTACAGCGTGAAATGCAATTTGATCCTGTACTGTAAAAAATAAAAAAAATTAAGAAATATTAGCTTTAAAGAAAGAGAAATTTAAAAAAAAAATAATAGAAAATAAAGCAAAATCTAAGAAAAATACTATATTTAATAAAAAATTTTTATAAAAATACCAATTTGAGAGAAGATTTGCTTATATTTAATCAACTATTCTTAGACTGGGAAAATTTTAAAAGTTTAAATTGTAGAAAATATAGAATGTCATTTAGAAGGTAAACCAATTTAAATAGATTGTGTGTATTTGCTGTCAAGAAAATTGAACTCAGATTATAAAAATAAAAGACAAACTTTTAAATATTTACCGACGGGAAACTTGAATATCGCCCGAAGAAAAGAGCAATATTGTAATATATTGTATTTTCATGTAACCAGAAGCTATAAATTATTGTTTCGTCAAGTCAAGAAGTGAGCCCACATAATTCACTTACATATATGTTTTTCAATTTTACAATAGCTATGGAAAAATTTACAGTAAAATTTTTTACCTCTTATTCTAACATAGAAAAAATATGCTGTCAATAATTAACTTGTGTAATAACTTAATGCGTCATAAGTTTAGAAAATGGTCTTAATGCATTTAAAATGATTTTACGATTAAAATAAATATTTAAATTTAAAACTAAAAATGAGTTCTATAATATCAATTTTTGCATAACATTAAATGAGCTATGGTCTTAAATGATGAACTTGAATAAAAAAATAGCCCCCGAATTTAGAATCACTTAACATATTGCATTTAACTTCCAAATCTAAAAATATGAGTTTATTATTGAGGAAACAATATGAGAATATTTTTAGCTATCTTTAGCATCATACTGGTAAGAAAAATAATTATTTCCGATTTTGTGAGAAAACAATTTATGTTTTGTGTACCAACAATTTTAGAACAAAATTTAAAAATAGTGCAATTATTTTACCTAACTTATTTGAGGTAAAATTGTTAGTTATAATTTGCTAATGATTTCTTGGGCTATTTCTTGATTTGAAATGCTATTTTCATTTTTGAACTGTTGCCATTGATGCGTCTGTAAATAAATTTGGGATTCGGAAAAAAAAGATTACAGATTGATGCCACTCTTTCTAAAAATCAGCAAATTTATGATGAATTTCTTGGACTTAATGAGAATATTACAAAAAAAAAAAAACATTCATTTAAGTTTCATAAACTAACAATTTTTGAACAAAATTTAAAAACTACTATTAAATATATTTCATCTAATTTATTTAGGGGGAAATTTTTTTGTTAGTTATAATTTATTTTACTATCTCTTAATTAGAAACGTTATTTTCCTCTTCGAATTGTTGCCACTCATGTATTATTATCTGTAAATAAATAAGTTGCGTGGGATTAGGGAATATAGAATGAATCTCATGTGTGCTGAAAAACAACTGCAAATTTATTATGTGGTATGAATTTAGAAGATTTTTAGGCTCACTTACTTGCTGCATACAAATATTATACGAAATACAAATATCTTCCTGAAAACCGATATTTGGTTTGATCACCAAAAGCTTAAAAAGAATCTTTTCGCGATATAAACCAAGAAACGTTCGAATTTCTTCTTTCTTAGGACCAAGGCCAAAAGTATTCACAATTTTGTTCCCTCTTTCCGATTTCAAACATTAAAAACTTTTCCATGATTGAAAAATCATATTATCTAAAAGTGCAGATAAAGTTGCAAAGTAATGGAGAAAAAGCACAAAAATAATTGTAATTACTGTAGCTCATGTTACTTTTTTCGTGCTATTTTCGTTACAATAACAAATATTTAAGTTTTCAACAAACTATTTCCTAGTATTCTATTCTTGATACACAAAACTAGATGCCAGATTCGAAACATTTCTTATTATTTAATATGTCGGAATCAATTTAAAAGAAATTTTAAGTAATATTGATTCACACAATGCCGTTACATATTACCTTTTCAATGTTGATTTTTTTTTTATTTAATCGGTATTCTCAGCTATCATTTTAATATTTTAAGATTATTCTAAGAAAAGTTTAAGAGTTCTATTTAAAAAATAGCTGATTCAAAACAAAATGCATATATTTTTTATTTAAAAATGGGATTTACATGTTAGTATCCTACATTTTATAAAAACTTCTGCTTGAAAGAATAATCAGTTTTTTTCCCTTAAAAAAAATGGATTCAACTTAATGTGAAGCAAAACTTCATCATACTTCTGATATTTTTGGGAAATCATAAGTGTTAATATTTTGTGTAAATACTTTCTTAACTATAAAAATAGACCTAACTGCTAGTACAGAAAGTCACCGAATGGTTATATAAATTCAATAAAATGAAACAAAAATTGTTCTCCATTAAGTGACTAAAATTAATTATGTATAAAAAGTATTTATTGTTTTTTTTTTATAAAAATCAATCAGAATCTCAAACAAAATGCCTATAAAATGTTACTTTTAATGAGCTTTATAAAAGTAGAGAAAATAGGTGTATGAAAGAGCAAAACATTTTTCAACAAACTTTTTACTTATTAATAAGAAATATGTTTCATATTATGTTCATTTTTAAAATATTTTGAATTTTTTTTTTATAAATTTTACTGATAACATTTTTGATATATGAAATCTTAATACTAAAAAAAAAAATAAATACTTCAAACGAAGTTTATGTACTACTTTTGAGTTTTTCAATTCTTCTTTAAATATCTTTCTCATTTTTTTAACCGTTTTAAAAGCCTTATTACAGAAAGTATAAATTTATTTCTTGCAAACATAAAAATAAATGTACATGTATTATAATTTATTATATAATATACTTATCTCACATTTAAAAATAAAACATAACCTATATAAAATAAATAGAAATGTGTTAAAGGCAATTTTTTTTATTTTATTGATTTTTAAATTTGTAGGACATTTCATTAAATACATCCTGCAAAAGTGTTTTTTCAATAAATTATATTTCAGATTATTGTAAAAATTTTCTATAAAATTAGAATATGAAAAAGAATTATTTTACTGCATATTATTCAACTTCAAAAATCCTTCGCTACAAGTTAAGCAATATTTACATAGATTGATGATAAAAAAGAAAATATTAAATCTGGAATTACAAGCAGTTTGAAGTAACTATTCAAAAAATAGAGTAGCAATATAAATTTCAAGTTTTAAATAAAATACTATTGTATGAAAATTCTGATGCAAGAAAATACCTTTATGCAAATTTTAGCTTTTCTACAAATAAAAATAAATAAAATATACTTCTACTAATATGAAGTTTCAATTATGATAAAATTTTTTAACTTTATCTACAAGATGGTTAGATCTACAAAGGTTTTAAATGTATTTAATATTTTTAAAAATTCTATTATATCAATCGAAAAAAAAAATCCAAAATAAATTAATCGGAATTCTTTGAATAAAATTGTAAAGACTATAACATAGCATAATTGTTTCTATATCTTATTGAAAATTTAAAGTAAAATCTTGGAATTCTTTCTCTCTCACATGCACACATATTTGAATTTCGCAAGATAAAATTTTCTAAACGTCTCTCTAAAATAACTAATAAATTTAAATATTAATTATTAAAATAATTAATATTAAACGTATTCATATTATTATTCACATTACCTTATATATTAATAATATTAAAATAATTATTTAGGAGGGAACTTTTCAAGGTAGACATAACTTTGCATAAAAATTCTCTTTTTGATTTAAATTAAAATATATTTTCATTGCTTCTAAATAATGAATAGTTTTTGCAATATACTTATTAAAATGCACTTTAGATGTTTATCTGTTTCTTTAATTATTTATTTGTATGTATATTTGTATATAAAATGTGAAAAAAATTAATTATAAAGAAAAATTTTCATGTTAGTTATGAACATTTATTTAAATTTCGTTTCATTATTACATTTTGCTTCAAAACTCATCTCTGATTTTATTATATTAAAAGTAAAAATTATATGGGTCTTTTTGTTTCACGATTATTGCTATATTAACACCATTGTGGTCAAAAATATCCTGAATACTCAATTTAAAATTCACCTATAATAGATCTTAAACACATTTGAGTAACGCAAGTGTGAAAAGCTCTAATCGTCAAATAATGAATAAATTGAAATATTTTATATCTGAAATGATTTCTCTGAGACTAAGAAATGATTAAATTTACGCCATGAAAAAGTAACTTAATTTAAAATATGTTCAAATGTCATTAAAAAGCTTATAATTTTTTTTTTCTTTTTTTTTTTTTTTTTTTTTTTTAGTAAACAAAATTGGATTTCTTTAAAACTTATGTTCATCAATATTTTTAATGACAAAAAATTATCTCATATATATTTAATATTTCTTTTCAGATAGTGCTATTTTGGACGACTATCCAGATGTGGCCCGCTTGCTATATTTTGCAAGAAAGTAAGTTGTTTAAAATTAAAGCCTTTTTATTGGTGGTACTTTAGGCGTCCACTGGTTGACTTAAAAGAATAAAATATATTTTTTTCGGATGCTGGGCACTGACTTACTAACCCTTCACAACAACAAGGCCGGAAACTGATACTTATTTCTTGTTATCTGGTTAGCACCCTCGAACCAAGCCACGGAGGAGCATTTTAGAGGGTGGACTACATTTTTCACCTTGGAAGAAAGGACAAGAAAACAAAGAGAAAGAAATATCCAGGCCCAAAGCTGGCCAACAGCCTAGGCGTCAAGAATGCTAACCACTCAGCCATGGCCCAGCAAGAGAAATACAATTTGTAATTTAATTAACAAAATATTATACATTGTGAGCATTTTTAAGCAGAGGAAATTTCACAGATAATGCATCAGAACAAGCATCATTTTCTTATATTCAAGTTCATATGAAACTTTATGATTTAATAGTAAATGGCAGAACACTATAACAAGAAATGTTTACACATCATAAAGACAATATAAAAAAATGGAGAACTATTCAAATTATATATATAACTCTATCAAATATGAGAGAGAATTTATATATTTTCTTAAAGAATTATTCATATACCATACACTTAGCTCATTATTTAAAATTTATTTATTTTTAACTAGATATTAGAAATGCTATAAAGACTATGTTAAATTAAAAAATTTAACATTATTTACAATTATAGATATTGCACCAAATATTTAAAACTTAGAAATAGATCATACAAACCACTACATACAGGGAAATAAAATTGACTAAATAAAGTACACAAAATGATTACAATTTACCATCACACGTTAAATAGCCTAATGGCACAAAGCTGTTTAAAATTCCCTGGTACCATCTGCTTAGATATTTCTCAGATAGTGGAACGTATATTCATGGATTTCAATAAATGGGAATCAGAGAATAACAAGAATTCTCCTCTAGAGATGTGTTGCATAAAGGCGTCATCTCTTTCTCTCTCCTCCAGCCATATCTGAACTCAAACCTATGAATTTCCACTCTGAAGGACGTGTTGCTAACACTGATCTGCTGTGAGACCAATGTGATTGTATTTAAGCATTCAGTGTGAAAATATATGGTATAATGCAAGAATTTCTGATTAAGATGATCGCAATATGTAAATTAAGTAAAGGAGTTTTCTCAGCCAATGATAACAATAGACAACTAGAACATCTTGAAAATATAATTGGAAATTATACATTAAGATATTATTGGATTTAAGTTGTAAAAACATACACTGAACAGTCACTAACAAAAAGTCTTAAAACTACCAAGTTTTTTTAATATAATAGCTAATGTTTTTTATTATTACTTAGATGGCTGTTTTGATTTATGCCACAATGGTCTCTTTTTGCAGACAATTTTCATAGTTTTATTAATAATTAGTGGCATGTCTTGCACCAAAATACAGCAACAAACAATCTGCACACACAGATATTTCAATAAATCTAACTGATTTTAGGTATTACAGCATATGTTTTATTTTTAGCATAATAGATAATAACAGATAGTAAGTAAATGAAAAATTATGAATATATATAATTTTGTTTGCAAATTTTGCCAAAAAATATTAATTTAGTTTTTTACATGTGTGAAATATGAAATTTTTTGCAGTGACTCTTATCTTTAACAGGAGAAGTTGCATCAAGCGCAACATGAGCTGTGACCATCGTCCCAATGATTGCTGCTACAACTCATCTTGCCGCTGCAACTTATGGGGTACCAACTGCAGGTGCCAACGAATGGGATTGTTCCAGAAATGGGGAAAATGAAGATTTCATTCGAAGGAATTCGTTGTCGACCTTTCTCTATTGATGTTCGTGTGTGATACCCCATTCCCATCCCTTATCTGAAAGAAAAAAAAATTACTTAAAGAATCTGTATATTTTTCCAACATTTAATTCTCAAAGATTTGCAGATTTTTAAGGTCTCTGAGGTTGAAATTAACAGAAAATTATTGATTAGATTTAAATTAAGTCTATACTATAAAACAGCAATGTTTCTAATCATAACACTCATTTAAATTGTGAGGCTCAGTGAGTCTGAAATTTTAATATTTTAAATGAAGAGCTAATTAATTCTCTAAAATGGAAAAAAATGTTTCTATAGAATAGTAATTATCTATCTTTTAAATTATTAATCCGTTGTGCATATTGTATCATATTCCATAACATATTCTTCAGTTATAATTTACTAAAAATTTATAAAAAAAAACATTTATGAACCATACAATTATATATAACTAGCACACACACTTCTCACTGTCTTTCTATATAAATATGATATATTTTTCATTTTCATCACATTCAATTCAATTTAAAAGCGTACACATAGCTAACAAAAACTATTCCAAATGAAACAATTATGACAAAATATTACGATATATGTATGCCATGCGCTATTAACTCATTCTTAACATTTGAAGAGAAGATAATTTATTGAATAAACCCTTTAATGAGAGTTTTTATAGTGATAAAGACAACATGTTTAGAGCGAGTTATAAAGTTTTGTTATAAATTTTTAATCAACACTGGAAATAACTTATTGCTGTTTTAAAGTGTAGATAAATTTTTTTTAGTTTAAAAATGAAAAGTATTTAAAAAATAAAATTTGTTATTTAATTATTTTGACGCATTGTAAGTTTAAATTGTTAAAAAATATATATTATTTGCTATTGTATCGTATCGGAAATGAAATTTAGCTTGTGTTACAGGCATATACATTTTTAAATGCAAAACTTTTAGATTGCAGAAAATCGATTTCATTATGAAAAAAATTCAGTTAGTATAAAATTTTATCACAAAATCAAATTATTTAATTTTTTAAATAAATTGTAACAATTATACTAAATAATGTAACAAATTATACTTGAATAAAAAAGATTACCAAAATTTGATTATTTAAAAGTTATGTACAAAATTAAAATATGTCTCCTTTACCTATCCATGATTTCTTATTCAAAAAATGTTTTTGAGGCAACGTTGAAATACGATGAAAACTGTTGATAGAAAACTAATTCTCGTACTTGTACTGAAAACAAGTCACTAAAACTTTCTGTTCGGCAAAGTGCTTAGAGGCGCCATCTATTAGAAATTAGTTAAACTTTTAACTCATAATGATTCTATTTCTAAATTTTTGATCGTCACAATGCTTCAAATAATTAAATAAACCATTATAAAGTCAAATCTGTATCATGCATAAAATTAAATAAAAATTTCTATCAACATATTTTAATTTAAATAATTTAAAAATAAAATTTTCCACTCTTTCCCTTTGTGTAATAGTTTATTTTGTAGTCCATCGTAGTTGATTGTTTTCTATAAATTATCACAAAAAATCAGTTTGTGTACTTACTTTCTTGCATTAATAATGATTCTAAATGTTAATGACAATGTAGTGGAAATGTTGAAGAAAATAAATTAGTTTCCAATAAATGTTTGCACTTTCAAGCCTTATCTTTGTGTTTATTTTAGATAATAATAAGATATTAATAATTTCATGCTAAATTATAGTAATTGCCTTAAATAAATTGATAATTTCATATTAATAAGTAGTTATTCCCGAAATGTTCTTGCTTTATTTCAAAAATACTAAACAAATGCCTTTCATTCATTCCCGAACCAATAATGTTAATAAAACATTAATCTGTTTTTTAATATTTTCCAAAAAAAACTGTTAGTTTATATATATTTTTTTCTTTAAAATAAATGATATCTTAATAATCTTCGCAATTTCATTCTCACATGATTTAAAGAAAGCAGAAAATAAAGTTAATTTTCAAGAATAGTCTTAAGATTTAATGTAAATTATTAAGTTTTTGGTGTTTTTATAGATAAATAGAAGAACAACGTTCTTACTTTCTTCCGTTTCTTAATAATTTTTTTATTACTATAATCTTTCAATTATCTGCAAAATTGAGAAGTGGTGTTTTCGCGTATAAAGGGATTTCGTGGTTAGAGCTCTAATTCATGAGGAAAAACAGCAACAAATCAACTTTTTTTTTATATGATTTTGATGTATATATTTGAACAATTTAAGAACTTAATAGTTCAGATAAATATAATTATTAATTGAGGTTGTGAAATTATTCGTTATTTATAAAATTTGCCTACAATTTTTTTTTTTTTGGAAAATCAATAAAAAATTATTCTTATATTTGCGCTGAAAGATTATGAAGGATATACGAGGGCCACTCTGAAATTTTTAAGATACAACTAGGTTTTTAAAAGTTATACTTACAAAATTTTAGGTGTGTTTAAAGTAGTCTCCTCCAGCATCAATGCACTTTTGTAGACAAATTTTCCACAGATTAAATGCCTCAAGCCATTCATTTCTTGGAATAGATGAAAAAAATGCATTTATAGCCACATCAATCTCTTCTGAATGAAAACGACGTCCACGCAAGTTCTTTTTTAGATTAAAGAATAACCAAAAGTCACAGATAGCTAGATCAGCTGAATACGGCGGATGTTCGATCACTTTAATTTGCTTAAGAAACTCAAATGTTAATCCGGCTGTATGCGAAGATGCATTGTCATGGTGAAGCATTAGTCCCCTAACATTCAGTTCTTGTAGAATTTCTGGAAGACATTTAGTGGTATACCAGTTTGCTGTTACTGTCTTCTGTCCTTCCAACTTGATGGCTTTGACCAATCCCGTATTTCTGAAGAAAACGGTATACAACATTTTTTTCAGTGCGCGTTGTTTTTTCACCACTGTCGGCTTGGGATCATCTTCAAAGACCCATACTTTGCTTTCTTGACGTGTCAAAAAACTGTATCTACGTTTCATCACCTGTTACATTTTTAGAAATGATGCGGTGGCCACCATCATTTAGCAATTTAAAAGTTTCTTTACTGATTCTGACTCGCTCCTCTTTTTGGTGCTCCGTTAGATTATGGGAAACCCAACGGCAAACTACTTTTTTCATATGTAATTCTTCATAAATGATTTTGTGTAAGGCTGCGGATCTAATCTTAAGTTCCTTCTGTATCATTTGATAGGTACAACGATTATCATCCATTAACATTTTTCGTATGGCAGACACATTATCCAGGATTACTGCCGACAACGGCCTTCCTGTGTGTTCTTCATCCTGAAGAAAATTGCGACTTCTTCTAAATTCTCTAAACCATCTGAATACAGTAGCAGGAGCTGGAGATTCATCACCAAATGCTAATTGCAACCGTTGCACGCATTCTTCTTGACTTAATCCTGTTTTAAAATCATAGCGCGAAATGTTCTCGCGTTAACTCCATTTTCTCTTCTGTTTAAAATTTATTCTACGCTAAACAAGTTGAAGTAAGTCAGTAAAAATTCGTCTTCTGTGTTAAAATACTTTTTTTTTAAATTAAACCGTTATTTTTATTTTGTAAATTCTTGTCTGGGCGTATCTCAAAAATTTCAGAATAACCCTCGTATAACTCCCTTGGGGTTAATTGGGAATACACTTTTAAAAAATGTGTCTTAAAGAAAGTGAGAAATGCATATTTTTGTAATTTATCAAATAAAAACTAAATATATGTATACTGCCATTAAAATAACATTGTGATGCTTTTCTACATTATATAGAATTGGATACATTATACTCATCTTGATTGTTTAATATGCTACTATATCACAGTCGGCAGGATTTAAAAGCTCTCATATATCGATACCTATAATTCAGGAAATATGATGATAGATAAAGAAAGAAGAAAAAATTATAATTATTTACAAAATTATTTCTTTAGTTAAGTCATTTAAATTTCTTTTCTTCGTGTCACTGAAATACTTCTTTATTAGAAATTGGTTTTTCTTTTTTTTTTTTATGATTCAGACATCGTGGATAATCCTATAATCAGAAGATTAAGGTAATCGCTTAACTTTATGCCAGTTTTAGCTCATAGAACTTCAGTTATTAAATCCAATATTTTGTGCTTGGCTTTTTGTCACTCTTAACCACTATTTGCATTTGAATGCACATGAAATTTCTTTGCAATGAGTATTTTGAACCACTTCAAACTTCCACTGCCGAGGTAGGATCGTTTATCAAAACTGATAACCAGAAGGCTTCAGTCTCAACCATATAGATGGCATACATACATAACGTTGCAAGCAAGCCCCGAACTATACCTAAAGGTTAACGGTTTTAGAATACTCTCCCATCACTAAGCACTTAATTTTGGACAACGGTGAGGTGATGCGATCACACCTGAGCTGGCATCCTCTTCTCACATCCATGCCACTCCAGCTGAAGGACATTGAAAGTCATTGGTTAACGGAGACACGTGACCAACCCACTAAGGATCCAGCAACCCAATAAGGGGGAGAATGTGGTTTCTCTCCCAATCACTCTGTGGCAAATGATGCTTCAGTTTACTGGTCTTAACGTGAATCGGAGTGAAGCTACTAGGCCACTGGAGCTCTTATAGATGGCAGGTCGATTTATACAAATCAAGAAAAGAATTTGAGAGAAAATCTTGCTATTATCTTATTTTATCAGTTAAGCTCTATCTACAACAACCATTCTCATTTTATGTAATCAAATTAATTCAACCTACTTAATATAAATAACGAATAAAGTGAATTTTAGCCTATATTATTGAGGGCTTAGTTTGAATCTTATAAAATAATATGCAAAGATCGCCTTTTATTTCAAATTAGAGCTAAAGGTTCTTAATACTAAAAATTTTATCCTAACTTATTCAAATTGAGATGATTTGAGAATTTAAGAAAGTTTAAATATATGAGGTTTCGAGGGTACAATTAATTAAAAAAAATTTTACAATACACTATGATTATAAATCTATCCAATATAAGGTGTCAACTGTACAGAAAATAATTTCTATATATGTAGCTCCTTGTCTGAATTATTTGTAGCTTGGTAGTCATTTTTTTATACACAAGGATTATTTAGACTTGGACCTACTGTTTAAAGTGAATTCAGAAACACAACAAGCATTCAGGCCCAAGATGGTACTCAAAGTGTTGTTTTTGTTCTAAGGATTAATTTTGTGCACATATTTTATATTTTTCTAGTTTATTATTTAATTTTTTATTGTTTTATATTAAATAGTTTATACTTATATTTCTTGTTTTGTTATATATTTTTGTTGCATTCAGTTTAATTTGCGGTTGTTGCTAGACTTTTTCTTCCATTTTTTTAACTTGTGTATATAAAATAATTTCCAACTATTTGATGAATTTTTTCATTCTTTAGTCTCAATTTCTTCGAACTTTTTTAAAAGAAGAATAATTTGGTATTCATTACAAATTAAATAACTTCATTTGAAATACGATTGTTTTTATTTTGTGATATGCAATATAATTTGTCATTATTGGTCGTATATAAATTTCGCATTCCTCTGTATATTAAAAATTACTACTTAGACAATATTTTTAGGTCGCTAGTAATTCAAATTGTGAATAATTTTTGAATGAAATGATGAAATAATTTTAATAATCATTTTAAGACCCAGAATTCCAAAATCTACTGTAATAAATTCAAAATGAACTTGTGAAGAAATCAAGAATATTATCTTATATCAAGAATAGAATCTTAAAAAATTAAAATATAATAAATTAAATTATGTACAGTTATTGTGGTATTTTTTCAAGTATCCATTTCTGAATGTACTAAACAATGTAAAAATTACTTGTAATTTTTACCCACGGTCTTATAACGAGATTGACATCTTAGCAGACATTCCTTACATCACACTTCATCATGATAGAAACAAGCAATGCTCTACAAAATATTTAACTTAGAAAGGTTCTTTTTCCCAAAGAAATGGTGTTCAACTAGATCAAGTATCGAAAATGCTCCCTCCCGAACAAGAAAACTGCACCTTACCCCACAAACTACAATAGCCCTACGGTTCTTGAAAATCATTTATCTACCTAGGAAAGGGTCCATTTTTCTTTTCTATTATTAAAATATCAATTTTATTCTTCGACATTTTGTATGATCAACTGTTATTCATTGATAGTTTTTCTTAAGAATCTTCATTCAATTTGTTGCTTACCACAAAATATAAAAATTTAAAGTCTCTAAAAGTAACTTTAGTATTCTAAATTGTATGGCAAAATTATATTTTAGAGAAATGGTGATTTTAGAAAGAATTCCTTTCTCTTTATCGTTATCTACTGTTCCTAACTCTAAAATTAAGATCTTCTAATTGCTCAAAATTTTTCCTCGTCATTCTTAAGTGATAGTGAAGGTTCTCATCATTTTTTAGTGACAGAGTTGACAGTGAACTAATGTGAGCACAGTCATTCAACTCTCATATTGTTTTTATGCTAATTAGTTTTTATTTTTAGTTTCAATTTTCTGTAATCGACCGATTCCTTGTGTTATATTGAAAAGTTTATTAATTCAAAGAAAACATCATGTGAAAATACATACACAGAATAAATTAACACAAAAATTATGAATTATAAAGTTTAACTTAAGGAATATTCGCATAATAGTTGCTTACATTTTTATAAGATTCCTCTTTTCGTTTCAAGTTATTTCGAGTTACAAGGGCTATCAATGACCTTCAGACTTTTGACGAAATATAATCAAATGCCTATTATCTATTATTCAAGTTTAAATCAATCTCCATTAAATGGTAATATTTCTGTTACAGGAAGGTTTAAATTCTAAGAAGGCTCAACTACTTAATATATCGATTAATTAACAATTCATAATTCATTCTTATCTCAGCTTTCTAAGTATTAATCAAGTTCATAAGGAAATTTCAAAATGATGATTGGAAAATATCACTCACTTTTTATGTATAGAGTGTAGTTATTATGGTTAATGTTATTCTGATATAAGAAAAATACATTATAAAGCAATATAGAAGGATAATTAACTACAGTTTTTTTTAGTTATTACAAATTGTTATTTGAAATAATTGCAAGAGAATTTTATTAAGGCTGACATTTACACGCATATTCACTGTTAAATACTGAATGTATGGCATGGGAAATAAAATGTCAAAATGTTACTCAAATATATAGAGTTTCTGGTGTATCTAAGACACATTCGAATGATAACATTTGTCAGTTGCAAAAGAATTCAGAAGGCGGATTAAACTTTGTAGCTTGATTGTCTTGTGACTTGAACATTCATCAATTGGGTTATTATTATAATCGACTATTCCAAAAAGTGAGAGGAAACTTCGCTTATAACGTGGTGAACGTCAGAGAAACAGAAATCCTGTTGACTACAAGTTCTCCTGGTGTGAATACATGTTTTATACATTATCCTATTATTTCCTATTTTTTATTCTATAATCTCAACAGTAGAATAATTACCATGCTTGTCTGTAAGTGATATTCGATACCAGAAAAAATACCGAATTTCACTGATGACAACAAAAGCCATCAGAATAACCTTGGATAATAAATATTGTGCTATGGTCCACATGTCCGGTGACATTTTATTGAATTCAAATTATTATACTTAATGGTTTAAAGTCAAGTAATAATGGACACTTCAATGGAGAACAATTATTTTCAACGGTAGGTCTCATTTTCACCTTCAACAAAATAATGATCTGAGATTGGGTTGAAAACTTTGCAGCCCACACCATCAGCAAACCTTCACAAGAGAAAATTATACCAGACCTTCTGCTAAAATAATGATTTATTGTTTTGTTGTAGTAAGCAAATCTCTCACAATCTTCATTTCTATTGCATTGACACCTTAACGAAATGTTCATGTGTTCGTGCAGTTAGTTGTACGAAAGTTTATTCAAGTTAATTCTCAGCTATCCGCTACAGAGCAATTTGAGGGAAAATTTTGTACGTCATACATTGAACTGTGTTTGTGGGAAGAATAAACATATTGATTAATTATTTCCAGAACTGTACACTAATGAGCAGACAAAATTGGTTGTTGAGTAATAATAACTGCAAAAGGAGGTTGTCGGTGACTAATTTTACTAATTTACTTAGTCTAGATTTTGTTGTGTGGGAAAAAAA
>JAPDSC010095770.1:363086-375278 GCA_026290005.1 Latrodectus geometricus
TGTGTGTGTGTGTGTGTGTGTGTTTGTGTGTGTGTGTGTGTGTGTTACAAAAGCTCAAATCTTCATTTTTTTTTCTTTAAATTTGCTTACAAATTTTCATTAATTTTTTAAATACTTTATATTACGTATTTTACATAAAGAATTCTAAAATTGAACATAAAGAAATCTAAAATTGAATTATTAGATTTCACATAATCTAATAATTCAAGCAGATTGAGTTTAAACTAAAATGGATAATTAAATCAAATAGAGTTTCATAAAGAATACAAATAAGAAAAATTGTTTATCTATACTTATTTTATACTTAAACTGCAAATACTTAATTTCTTATAATGAACTATTTAAAAAGCATATATAAAAGAAAAGGCTTCCTATACTGTATTGGATTTTAATTATTTTTTTTATCCCATATATGTTTTTATTTATGATTTAGAAAATGTTTTAATTAGTTCATTAGGAATTTAAAAAGCAATAATTTTCTACTTTTAATGATTTATTCTACTCACACTGGGGTAACTATCAATATTCTGTAATGGTGCTACAAAAAACTTTTGTTTTAAAAACAGGAATAATTTATTATAATCTAATTTCATAGTTCGATGAAGTTATCATAACACTAGACCAAAAGCTGATTTCTTAATTCTTTACCCTATCATCATTTGTAAAATGTGTAAATTACCATAAAAAAAATGGGTGAGAGTGATGTGTGTCAGATTTTGAGATCTTTTCTTTATAATTTGAGAAAGATAGAAACCAATATCAAAAATTTGGATGAAAAATAATATATATAACCAGGCTAGGCTCTTAGTTTAATTATATATAGCATATTCCTCCCAACATTAGGTATATAATTATATACAAACGTAAAAATTTTGTTCCAACAACTCTATCGCTTTTTAGGTTGGTTTTTACTCAAAAAAGATATTTTTTAAATATTAATTTCAATTTTTTTTAATGATTCATGATGCCATCCAAAATTTTTTAATTGGTGGTAAAGTAACTTTAGAGTTTGCTTAAGTAGTGTTGAAAATATCGAATTATACTTTCTTTCCAACGCGATATTTTGTTAATTCGAAATTTAGTCAAGTAAATATATATTTTTAAGTAAAATATTGAAGCACTATACAGTGACATAAAATAATTTTTCGTTTTGACAAACTGTTGTTCGTGTTTTTGTATATGTTAAGAAATATGTTTAACATGAATTCAAGGGAAATTTATCTATGATGCAAAAATTGCACATTATATAATGCTAAAATTTTACATGAATATAAAACTATTCAAAATGAAATGAAAATTTGTAAATTTTTTTAGGAAAATTTATTTATTTATAAAAATTTTAAATGTACATACACTTAACTTTGAGTTTACTTGTTTACAAATTTGTGAACTTAAATAACAATTATTTCATAACATATTTAAATGTTCTTTGTAATATATTCATATGTAAATTCATATGTAATAAAATAAAAAAAATTTGACTCAAAGAAAAGTTTGGATTATAATGTTTCCTCTCTAATCTAATGGAACTAAATTAAGGAGAGTTTCTAAATAAGACTAAATTAAGACTTCATCGCTTGTGAATTTTTGTGAAAATATTCTATAAACTATTATTCACATTTACCATTCAATGCTACATGCATTGAAATTAAATTTTGACAAAGAAAATGAAAACTATCCCCCTTGTAATTTTCAATCTAAAAAAAAATGGCAGGATTTTCATTTATACATTTCTGTATAAAGTAGAGCTGCTTTATTTTCGCCATTATTTAGAAAATCTGTAAGAAAATAATATTTCTTTTTTACCAATTTTTTAGTTGTGCTATATCCATTGAATATATATTTGCCATTTATATTTTCACAAGAAAGAGAACGAAAAATGTGAATCCCATATTGTGATCGTATTTTAAAATTAAATTATCTAGTTGAGTGGAAAACCATATCATTTGTAATAATTGTGTGCTTGTCTTATTTGTACAAAAATTTTTAGAACAAAATAAATAATATTTTTGTACCAAAAAAAGATAATCATAGTGTAAATATTACATTAAATAATTAGGATATTTTATATGAAATGAATCTTGAAAATTTCTTCAGTTAAACAAAATATTCATCAGTTCAGAATGAATGGTACATGGAAAATTATTATAATTATATTAATTTTGAAAGAAATATATAATTTATATGAAAGAGTTACATTAAATATTCTTTAACATTCATTAATTAATTCATGAAAAATCAGTTTTTCAAAATATTTATTTTTCGAAAACTGCGAAAATTCTACTTTTAAAAAATATATTTACAGTTCGAAGCATAGGATTTTAATTTATAAAGCCAGAATATGTCATATGTTTTTGTCTTAATAACAGGAAAAACAAAAATTGATTGTTACATTTAGAAGTAATTAATCAACTGTATCCAGATTAATTATAGCGTTACTATTTGAAAGGTAGAGGTTAATCACCTCAATAAAGTTTTGAGGCTTATTTTTTTTTACAGTGGCTTAAAATGTGACAGCCAATAAAGAATGAGATTTCGAGGAGAGATTTAGTGTCAATCAACTAGATTGGCGATAATATCATGAAATTGCTGTTTGGCGACTATACTGAGTGGAAATTTTGAGAGGTTTGTTGAGGTTTGTGAGAAGATTTTGTTGAAAAAGAAGAAATGATGATTCGTTAATAATCAGTTTGAAAATGTGCATTACAGGCATATTTTTTTTTATTTATTTTGGGGTACTAAGTTCAGTTTACATTAAGACTGAATATATAGTTTCCTATTTTAAAAATATAGTTAAAATAGTGAAAGATACTTTTACTTCATAAAACAAATTATGCTTCCTTTTTTGAGGAATGAAAATAATTTTCAGAGTTCAGTCCAACGACAATGTTGCACTTGACTTTGAACCCACAACGGCGAACTCAAAATGTTGGATTGCTACATAACCTGTCAAACTTCAGACTTGTTGCGCAGGTACTGGATCAAGTTATTCACGTCGTTAATTGTCATCATCGAATGATTTTTTAATCAGATATAGCGTTTTCCTTATATATATAAAACTGAATAAGAAGAATAATCCACTCTTGTGGAATAAGATATGGCAATTAAATGACAATAAATTTCGCCATATGATTTTACTTTTCAACTTACTGTTAGGGAGCCAAAAAATTTTGTAATTTATTTGTACATTTTTATTATCGTATGACTCAGATTAGATATAAGTGCATAAAAGAATTTGATGCTGTATTTATGATTATAAAAAAAACTGGATAAGCGCATGTGTGTTATTTAATGTTATTAATAAATATCTTGTATTTTATTTATTTTCTTCACTTATCTTATTTTTGTATTTATATATTTAAATCGCATCGAAGCTATAAATAGCTATGCACTATAACACATTATACACCTGAAATGGACTAGATAATATAATGAGTGCTCATAAAAATTATTTCCAATTCGTGAAGTTAAATTTATTTTTAACTTATTTCTAAACAAATTTAAAGCTTTAAAATTTAAATCTAACTGAATTATATTTAGTTATCAACCTTGTTATAGATAAGTATATACAGATACACATATAAGAAAGTTAAAATTATGTTGTTTTTGTTATTATTAATGACACTTGGCGAAGCCAAGTCCATCTGTCAGGTACTGGGCGAATGAAGTCAGAAAGAGCGTCTTCCATTTATGAACAAAGTAACCCCGACGAAGGTGGAAGTAAGACTTTAGCTCATAGATAACAACACCGTCTGGGTCTTCCAATTTAGAGATGAGAAGTCAGAGAAGACTCAAGGCCTAACTTTTAACATCCCCAGTGGTATTAATTTGGAATGGAAACATGAGGACATTGCGACCACGACATTTTTTACATGCCCCAGTCACCATTAATGAACAAGACGGATCTTCGGTTAAGCCGGGATACGAACTCACTACCTTCCGAAAATGCGAACGACGCCCTACCCAACCAGGCCACCGAGGCCTCAGTGAAAATTATAAGATCTAAGAGAGTGAAAACTTTAAGATTTATCTTTAAAGTTAAGTAGTAAAACGTGTGATTTTTTTTTTTTTTTTTTTTTTTTTTTGGACAAAAGCAACAAGTATTTGGGATATGATTTTATGTAAGAAAATATGCATTGTAAATAATTATGTGGCTCAAAATAAATTATGAAATGATTTGTTCAAAAATTCTCTTCCATGACAATTGACGGTCCAATATGCAAATGTTCAGCATATTAGATATTTAACTTGTAGTTTATGTAGTGGACATATCTATCTGCCAATCTAAAACAAATATGGGAAATATTTTTAAAAGAATCCATTTACAATTAAATCAGTTGAATAAATCAGTCAGACAGGGAAATATTCTATAGCGAATGAAACGTTTTACTGCAATTGTAAGCGTAGGAATAATATTTATTTGTCAAACTTTGGCTTTCCAAAGGAAAAGTTTAAATATCTAATCTATTATTTACAAGGACCGTAACAAACTATACACCTAATCATAACCTCATAAAATTCGAGTAGTAAGTAAGTGAGAATAAATTAAAGTATCATCCAAAACTAAGTGGTTTAAAAAATGCTTACCACACACTTTAAAAATGCATTATAAGCAAACAGTTTTCACAAAGACAGTAGTCCTTATTTTATTCGTATTTAAGTAACAACACACACTCATATATATATATATTGCTGTGTTCTATAGCAAAGAAAAATTTCCTGTGAATAAAATGTTGAATGTGAAATCCAATTAATAAATAATTCATAAAAATTTTTACCAATTTTTCTTCATATCCAACAAGCGTTTTACTTAGATGATGCTCACTGCTATTATGTAAGCCCGTGGAAACCTGATTGGTTAGTCTGACGTTCTCATTTATCGGAAGGTAGTGAATTGGAATCTTAGATCCGTCGTGTTCATCAATGGTGGTTGGACATGTTAAATAGCTCGTGGTTGTAGTCCAAGTAAAATTATACATCTAGAGGTGGCAAGTAAAGTATTGGGGGTCTTTTGCTTGGTCCCTGATTCTGAATTACGAAGATTCCCACGTGGGTGCTTCTACCTAACTGGTAGGGTAAAGCTCAGTGCTAGATACATGAAAGTGTTTATTACACAACAACAATGTTGTTGTTTGATGTCTTTAGAATGCTTACGAGTCATCCTTAGATGTTTTAAAAAAGAAGCATTTTAATGAAAAGAGTTCACCTACCAACAAGTAACAATACCTTATCACTTATCATAGTATTTTAACTTTTTAATGTTAAATTATCTTTTCTCTGAAACAAGAAATATAATTAAAAGAGCCACTTTTTGTATGCTTTACCGAACTTATTTTGGTTTGTTTACTTAATTACTTAGTATTTTTTATTTAAATCAATGAATTAAAAATCTAATAATAAAATTTATAACCAAGATAAATATCTTAAAAGTGTAATGATTTAAAGTGTTCGTAATAACAACGCTTCTATTAAATCATGAATGAGAATTCCTACTGTTCAATCCTCAATCCTTGATTAAAACTCAACTATTTTAACTTAACTTAAACTCATATTTGATATAAAACCATGGCATAGGTATCTATAGTAGTTTCGAATTATCTTTAAATTGCAGAATCTAATAGAATTAGTCTTGGTATTTGTAGAGCAATAAGTAAATTAACAACACTGATGTAAATTCGACTGTTCGTCAAAGTTTAATTTTTTTTTTTTTTTTTTTTTGAGATTCTCTTAGATGTTTTTTTGTTTAAATGATTTAGTTAAATCTCTTCATTAAAATCTTCGAAATATCTATTTCAATTAAACCAATTTTTAAAGTACATTTGGCATTCCGTTTCTTAAAAATAATATGATACATTTCAAAAGTAATTAAAGTTTATTAAGTTCCCTCTTTCGATGTTTCTGATTATCTCAGATCAATAATTTGGATCTACCATAGTATAAGATTCTTATTTTGTAATTATTTAAAGTATAACACAAATCAAATGAATAAAAAGAAATTCCTATATTTAACCTTGACCGTTGGAAAATTTAAATTCCTTGAGTATATCTTACCCTAAATATGTTTATATTTCCTCTTACATAAATGCTCTAGAAACGTGATAAGAATGTTCAAAACTGTGCAACTGTATCCCTACTTAATGCAAGACAGGAAAAAATATTTAAAATAGAATTCCTCATAACATAATTTTTAACTATGTCTTCAATCTTTTTTTTTTTTTTTTTTTTTTTTATTATGTACATCCATAGTATATTCTTCTCTTATTATTCTGGTTGAATATTAATTACATTAATTTTACTTTGTAAAAAACGAAAAAATAACTTCATTTTATTCTTCATACTTATAATATTATATTTGTGGAAGTGTTATCGTTACATTATCTGTGAAAGCTATGATTATCATCTCAGTTATACCATTATTCAATAAGGATAATAAAATTGCTTATTACTTACTTAATAATCTATTCCTTACAATAATTTTTAAAATTGATGTTCTTTATGAAATCATTAATTAATTCTTCAATCATGTAACCAGTAAATCAAATGTCTTAATAAAGAATTTTGTTAAATGTGTATACTGAATACATACAATCTTCCCATGCTCCGCAGGTGTACAACACATGTCTTACAGAAGTAAGTTAACTAAAACATTAAATGTGTTAAATTAGTATTTTGTTACCTATCCAATCGTAAGTAAAATCAAATTTATAAATTAATCATAAACATCAATCAATCAGATATTGGTACCAACAAGCATTTATTAATTTCTAATATGAAATATTAAACAATCATTATTGTAATCATTATGTATTTAAATCCTTACTCATACTTAGATTTACGTACTTTATTACTGATACTAAAATTGTATGTATTACATAATTCAGATTATCTCTCCAAAGAAAATTTATTATGATGAAATAAACCCTTCCCATAAAAAGTTCCCATAAATCACACAATTTAAGCTGACTGTAAGTCATTCTTAAGAAATTCTCGAGCTCGATAGGGGAAAACGTCAATTTCTTATGAAATTTTACAAATTATTTACTACTAGAAAATTTGTGGAGTAAAAAACTTTTCTGTTTATTTCTTTATTTTTTAATTCATGAAGTGTTTTTTCGCTGCAGTCAGATGATTACTAAATCACTTTTTATCGTTTTTAAATGTTTTCAAAATCATGAAATTTTATCTTTGAATTAATGTTTAGAAGTCAAATTTTAAAATCTTTATCTATATTGTTTCCCAATTTCATGAAATCTTTATCGTTTTCTGTGTCTTTCACCGATTCCAGTTTTCCTGCCTGGTTCACCAGCTTTCCTTCTGTTATTTTCATGTTCATTTGAAACCAATTATAGCTCTTCTCGAGCTCTCTTCAACCGCTTATTACGTATTCACATGCTTGAAAAATATTTTCCAGTAATGAAATAAACTTTGAGTTTTTTTAAATTTTTTTTTATTCGTTTTTATTGTCATGACTTTGCGATCACAGGACCTTTTCTAAGAACCAACAAGAAATCCTTCTCTTGGTTTCTGAAGACATTTGATGTTGATCGAATTGGATTATGTTTTAGATTCATGTGACATTGGTACAAGCTATTTGAGCAAGATCGATTGAAACGTTGATTTACTCCAAAAGCTGAAATAAAGGCTCACTATTTTCTCTAACGTTGATTTGGCCACTTCCACAATGACACAAACCTTTGATCTTCGCCCATTTGCATAGAACTAGATCAATTTTTCAATTTCCGTGAAGAATCAGATAATTCAGCTCATTCGATTCAATATTGTTAAAATGAATGTATTTGGAAAGCATTGATTGTTACGAGACAGAGATAACCATGGTTTCTAGCTATTACCAATGAATTCCTGCTATGCGCATGTTGTCACAAGTCGTTTATCCATGGCTGAATATCTTTCAAAACATTACACCATTTTCCCCAGATGACTCCTTCGATTTGAATTCAAAATGACTTTGAAGAACATTTTGAGTGCAAAACATTGATTGTTCCAAGTACGTGAAAAACATGACATCGAATGCGTCTCTGCGGCTTGAAATCTTTGAGATTCGAAATTAAAAATATTGTTGAAGTTAATTTTGTTAATAAAACGATTCCATACTTAAGGATTAAAGCATCAGTTTGAGAAAATGTCTTCCATTGACTGGAGTCATTAGCACCTTGGCAATAGAACAGAAGAAAAAGCAAAATAAAAAAGACGAGAAAAAAAGGATCCATTTTATGGTTAGTTAAAATCGGCAAGGACGATTTAAATCCTTTTTTTAAATTTTTATTTATTCATTTATTTTCTGTTCATCCAGTTACCATATTGGCTGGGACCATCATTGCAGAATGAAATTCAAATTAAAGTGTCTATTTTGTTCCTTTACCATAGTTCAAAATATGAGATATTGTTTCTACAGAAGCACTAACACTATTTTTGTACAATTTTGAGGAATACTTTTGTTATTCAAAAATGTTGTAATTTTTCAAGGGTTGGAATTATGCATTCCTTTTTTTCAGATTAATTGAATTAAAATAAAAATTTGTGTAAGATTTATTTGATGAGGTAAACTTTATCATTTATAAAAATAAGATCAGTTATATTTAGCATTCAACTAACTCAATCACACCAGAAAGCTTCTGTGGAACCCTTTTTAGATTTTTTAATCATGATTTGATTACATATATTTTTCTTAATCGAATATCTGACTTCAGATTCTAGAGCAACTTAAGGTTATCATTATTGTATAATTTGCTAAACATTCCCTTATATATTATTAGGTGATCATCCTAAACAGTCTTATCAATAACTCCAATTACCCAATGTATTATTTCTAGTAATATGCAGGCACATAGTCACAAATATAAATTCATCAGATAGTTTGTTTCGATAACTATAGATGGAAAATTATTACGTAGAAAGTTTTTTGTGAGACTATTTAATTCTATTGTACTGATTATTTACTTTAATCAATATCTAACTATGTAATTCTGGGACAGTTAGAAATGGCCAAGTTCAAAACTCTTTCACTATTGATACTTTTAATAATTTTAATTATACACAAAGATTTGTAGATAAATAGTCACTTCAGATCTACTTTGCATTAAGATTACAAAAATGTTCATTTTGATGAACCATTCTTTCATTCATGCATTTATTATTATTTCAGTTGCGTTTACTCCAAATTGTGCAGGGAAGTTAAAACTTTTCTTAAGTCGAGAAGCTAACTGAACAGTTACGCTCTGGTTTTTAATTCAAGATTTTGCGGGTTTTATTTGGATGTGGATCTTTGAAGTGGCTTAGAATCAACTTTAAACAGTAAGTTCTAATTAAATTATCCTACATTCGTCAAAAATGATCTGGAGCAATAAAAATTCTATTTTTCAAATATGATTACCATTAGATTTTTGAGCTTTTCCTCAGCTTATTTTTATTAAAATGGTTTTTAAGGAGCTAAAATTAAATATTTTATATTTGAGTTTTGTTTTCGTGGCTACACGAACAAAAGAAATTTTGAAGTCAAACTGAAAGTTTAATTAAAAATTGACTGGATTCTATTCGTATTGAAATCTATAAGCATATAATTTATTTCCTTTTTTTCTGCTCTTTTAATTTCAGGATAGAGTTTCGTGTGTAAATTCTTCTTCTGTTGTAATTTCGATGAAGATTGAATAAAAACTGAAAGAAATTTTCTGAAAGTCAATATATCGAAATATGAAGCAAAAGTAACTATTAATTATATTTCTATTTAATATATCAATTTTTACCTAGGATTTACTTTAAAAGAAAATTTTATAACAATGTATGTAGATAGTTATGTTATAAAATTTTAAATTTTTATTTTGTTGAATCATGCATATAAATCTCAATACCAACCATTTATTTTGCCTTATTTGTTCTCCATTAAATTTTATAATATATAATAAGTATTCATATCAGATCTTAATTTGATTTGCAATTTCATCAACTTAAAAAATATTTTTCTACCTCTAATGATTATTTTCAATAAGGGTTGAAAGGAAACAGAGACATCATTTTCTTTATTGCTTCATTGTCAACCAATATCTTAATGTTCCATAATGACAATAATGACTATTTTGAACATACTTAGAACAATTCATACTTTCTGTAATACCCTAAGTCCAACTTTCTATGATGACTTTACACACAATTACTCTTTATGTAAGTTTAGATTTCTTTTTAATAACCAAAATTATTTTAGACTCCTCTCTTCCCGTAAAAGAAAAAAAATGTTCACATTGATCTTAAAGACTAACTTTGTTTTTCTCTTCTACGCTTAAAACAATTCACTATATCAGGAAATGTGCATGTTAAAATCCTGACCGATTATCTGCAAAAACTGACATCTAAGAATGCAAAACTAGTATATAAAAACTACAAACTTTGCAGAGGCATTTGTATTTATGCGTGCAACTACTCTACTACAATTATTTTAATAACATAGACATCGACCTAGTTCATATATGTTATAAAACCGTTTTTATTAAAACTTTTCATTATGTCGAATATACGTACAAACAATTTTTTATGTTGTAAGTATGTTGGAATTATTAAATACATGGGTAAAAGCTAAATATCCACATTGGTGTAACATATTTATAGAAAATTAAAAAGAACTATCTTGGAAGAAATTATTAAAACCACTGCAACTTAGTTTCTTTAAATAGTTAAAATATAAATAAAGCATACTTTTCTTTATAATCTTCTATCAGTAACATTACTGAATTGCATGGTTGAGAATATTGACTTATATAGCAATGTTTTCTCATCCTTATTAATATAAAATAAAAAAAGTCATTTTATTTACTACTTAATAAAACTGCATAAATTGTGAGGCAGTTAAATAGAAAAATTAAGAAAATATTAGGTTAGATACAAATACAATATACTTTCCAATGAAGTAGTAAATTTGATTAAATTTTTTTATTAAGGGATATGCATAATTTAAAAATTAAATAAATTTATTTGTAAACTTAGTAAAATACTAATAAGATTTTTATAAAATAAATTAAGCATTTTATAGAAAGTATAATCAAACTTACTTCATGAGTTAAAGTAAAAATATTAGAGTTTATTTTGCATTTATATCTTTTAAATGTTTAAAATTTATACTAATTAAAATTTTACCATTAAGAGTATTTTTAAACTATTCAGAAATGGTACTTTGATATGAATGTTTATGAAATATTAAATGAAAATAAAATATTTTAATTCCGGATTTCATAAAAATACTAATATTTTAATTCATGAATTCACAATATTTTTAATGAGCATTAATGCAAGCAAATTATCTCACAATATTTTTGTATTCGATTACTTATATTTTAACAATAGAATACTATTTTCTCGCTCTTATACTCTTTTTAGAGTATTTAAAATCTACAATTGTTACTGGAGATTTTTCAATTAATCTGCATATGTATCTAAAATCTATTGGTACCTTAAAAGACCCCTATAAGGATATTTTTTTATCTTTTAAGTGATTGTCTTAAAAGGTAAACCAACAAAAAATTGAACACAAATTAATACATTCTTTCCTGCAATTATGTGCGAAGTTGACTTCCCTCAAAAATTATCTTTACCTGTTAAAATCAAGTGAAACTGGTTTTACTGCCATTTTTACTCGACGATTGAGAAACATGAGATTTAATCTGATTTGTGTGAGGTCAGTATCTACCTCTAATAATTTTCACTTCTTCTTTCAGACTAAAAAAATATTAAACTGACTTTTCGGTAAGACTATATATATATTTATATATATGTATATATAATTCCAGTAAAATTTGTTTAAAATTATTATTTACTAATATATTTTCAATGAAATAAAAGATATAATATTGCACAAAAATAAATATTAAAATTAATTCTATACTTAACTATGACGGTTTTTTGTATTAAATTCCTGGATATTTCTACATATATTTTCTTAAATATATGTGCAAATATATCTTTTAGCAAAGAGATTTGAATTTTAAAATACATTTTTTTAATTTTAAACTTGTCTAGATATAAATAAATTATTCACTTTTTTCTTTAATTCACATAATAAACCCTCTTAAACCATCTTTATGATTTTTAAAAAAGTAACATGTATGAATGTGAAAAAAATTCATTTAAAGATTAGAGTAACTGATATTGAAAAAAATTCATTAATTAAGAGATAAACTTATTATATAA
>JAPDSC010095770.1:392359-471041 GCA_026290005.1 Latrodectus geometricus
TAAACTAAATTTAAATCAATTAAAATATATGTCACATTTACCCATAAAACAATTATTTTTTTATTTCTTTGATTGACTAAAAATTTCTTTTATTGGTATGTCCAATCAGAGATCATTCTGTAAGCAAATACTAATTTTACAGGAATCATATTCCTTTATAACAGGGGTGGCCAAGACGTCGACCATGAAGACATTTTAGGTAGCCCGCGCGACCCTCCCGATAGTGACCTCGGATATTAATAGTTAAATTTACGACTTATGGCATAGAATTAATGAATTATTTATAGTTAAAATTTTCTACAATTTACGCTTTAAGACCTAAAACAAATTGTGTGAAGTAATACAATGAATTTGTGGTTTTACAATGGAGAATTAAATAGAAACAACTTGAGAAAGTGGCATGCTCAGATTATAACCAGTAGCCAGCGCGATGATAGCGAAGCGGCGAATCGACTAGTCTACCCATCACACCAGCCAGTTTAGTTTCAGTTCTCAGTTAATCGTCTTATGTTGCAGGTCTCTCGTTTCCTACAGCACTGATGCGATAATTTGATGATTGATACGATAATTTGTAAACTGATACGATAATTCAACAACCCATCCAAAATGACTCAGCTAGATACCAGTGCTAAGAGAAATAAAACATACCATTATCACAATGAGTGGGAAGATTGTTTCTTTTTGTTATGGTGAAAGAGAAATGTGTTTATCTCATTTGTAACTCAAATGTGGCACTTCCAAAAAAAAAAAAAAAAAAAAAAGCAAACGTCGAAGACATTTTAAAACCATGCACTTAAAATACGCTACAGACTTTTCAATAGGCAGTGATCTTCGAAAAGTTAAAGTGCATGAATTAAAGTTGAATTTGCATTTACAGCAATCGTTATTTACGAGACTAGGCACCAAAGCTAAAACAGTAACATTGGCGTCATTTAAAATTACAGAAGTTTTGATAAAGTGAAAAAAACCATTCGAAGATGGAGAATTGATAAAAGAAGCTTTCATTAAAGCGGGAGTAGTGCTTTTCCACGATTTTAAAAACAAATCTGAAATAATATCGTCAATAAATAATATTTCTTTGTCGCGTAACACTGTGATGTGACGGATTGAAGCTATGAATAATAATTTGGAGGATTCATTAAATGACGATTTAAAAGCTTGTAAGTTTCTATCACTTCAATTTGATGAATTCACGGATATTAGTGACATTGCACAGTTATGATTTTTGTGAGACTGGTTTTCGAAGATATGACTTAAAAAGAAGAGTTATTAACTATAATTCCATTGAAAGGACAAACAAAAGGCCAAATCATCTACAATTCATTTAATAACTTTATTGATAAGACAGGATTTCTAATACATAAATTGGTCTCTATTACAACGGGTAGAGCTCCACTATTGGTTGGGAATCGAATTAGTTTTATTGCCTTGTGAAATAGAAAATTCCCAGTTTTATCAGCTGTCATTGCATTACACATCAACAGGTATTGTGTTCAAAATTACTAAAGTCTAATGATATAATGCAAATTGCTTTTAAAATCGTCAATTCAATTCGTTCAAGAAGTCTTCAAAGATGACAATTTCGGCCGTTTTGGAAGAAACTGAATCAGAGTAAGGAGTTCTCTTACTACGCAGAGTCAAGAGGTGGCTAAGCCATGGAGCGATTTTTAAAAGATTTCGTATTCTTCTACCAGAAATTAAAAAAAATTCTACAAATGAAAGAATAGCATTGTAGATAAGAAATGGCTCATGAAACTATCTTTTATGTATCACTGCAAAACTTAACGACTTAAACCTAAATCTACAAGGAAAGAATAAATGTTTAACAGACATGATGAGCAAGATTAAAACTTTCAAAAAACCATAAAAAGGTAATGCTTCTCAATTAAAAAAAATGAATTGAGAAACTTCAAAAACATGGAGGAAGAATGCATCCATAATCCAAACCGAGACTTCAAAGATTTCGTCGAAAACTTATATATTCTGTTTAAAGGATTTGAAAGAAGGTTCGTTGACTTATTTAGGTTGGAAGATATACTCAATTTTATGATGTTTCCATTAAATGAAAATATAAACATTGATGGAGTATCTGAAAAAATAAGACATTTTATAGATACCACATCAGTCACGATCGAGGAAGAAATTATTTAATTAAGATGTGATATATTTCTTAAATCCAGAGCACATCTAGTAATACTGATTTTTGGAAATTAATTTCTGAGGAAACGTTTCCAAATATTTAGAAATTGTTTTTTTTTTTATTTGTAATCATACTTTGTATCGACATACCTTTGTGAAATTGCTTTTTCAACCATGAACGCAATAAAAACCAAACTTCGGTCGCATTTAACAGATTTAATTTCGTTTTTGCGCATTGCAATAAGTTCATACTAACCACAATATCATAAACTTGTCACAGATATACAATGCCAAATTCAACTAAACGCAGTGAATAAGATGGTCAGCTTTTGATATATGAATATTTTGATTATTTTTGTCAATAAATTTTTATTTTGTAAATATTAATAAAAATTTTTTTTTAGAAAAATTAGATAATTTATTTTTTCTTGTTACCGAAAATAAATATGTAAACATGTACGTTACGTTAACTTAACTCAGTCATTGGTAGACCGCCTTCGACTTTTTAAATGTGGAGTAGACCATGGATCCCAAACGTTTGGCCACCCCTGCTTTATAGAAATAGCTTTTTCTTCATTTATTGCTTAGAAACTCTTTAATAGATTGTGTTTCATCCATTATTTGTAAATTCTTTATTATAGAAATGCTCTTCATAATTTATTAATTCACTCCATGTACACAATTAGTTCATATTTCAGGTAATCTTAGATTATGACAATATTGTGCCATGAGTTATTGACATGTAAAGCAACAGTATAATTATATATATATATATATATAACGGATGCAGCAGATATGGTCTAAGACTTCATCTTAAACTGTAATGTTGTCACAGAACTTTATATAGATGTTCTTGTTGATGGAATTTCCCAATGAAATTCCCTTCTTGATATAGATACTTACTCTTCAGAATATGTGATATTTTATGTTACCTCATTTGCTTTGTGCTCTCCAGCTGCTTCTCACATATTTGTTATCAATTACAAGTTAGATCATGACTCATCTGTATACATAATTTGTTCCAATCAAGCACAAAGCACTTGGCATATTGGCAACATCACTTACATCATGCTCTTCTGAATTGTATGGACTCATGATATCTTGGAATGTGGTTCATTAATGGGTATCTTTCTATATACAGTAGTGACAAATGCAGCCTTGCAAATACTTTGTTGGAATCATAACTATCATTTGTTTAAAAGTTACTTGTTGACTATATTAGAATTATTTTCCCTTTTTAATCATTGAGTGATTGGACACCAGTCTTTAGACAATTTTTTTGATGAATTTGAATTTTTTAATGATCCCAAAATATAGAAATGATAAACTACTTAAAATCAAGCAAAGCATAGTGTCAGATCTATTGAAGCAGGACAATCAAGTGACCGATTGTCTTCTTTTAATATTTCTGACTACATGCCTGTGTTCAGTATCTTTAGTTTTTTTACTTGATGGCAAAGAAATACATTTGTCATGAAAAAAAAGTCATGACAAAGTTCTGAAGATCTTTCATGTTCACTAACATTTAACTGCTGTAAACCTTCACAACGTTTTTGTGCAATAGCTGTTTCTTCTTATTTGTTGTACCCAAATTTGTTACTTAACACCTAGATTGTATGTTATTTAAATATTTGCATTCTATCACAACCTTTGCAACAAATTGGAACATCTTACATGCAAATTAACTTCCAAAAATATATATAATTTTTCTCTGCATGCTTAACATAGAAAAAGAATTCATATTTTGTCCAAAATATGATATAACATCCATGTGAAAGAAAAATAATCATGTGTTAAATCAAGAGTGATTAAATCAAATCAAATATTACGAGGAGTTTAATTATTCCATTTTTTCCATGGTTATTGCATGAAAATAGTGGTATGACTACTTTAGATTAGTTTCAAAACTTTTATTATACTGATCTTTTGTAAGAAAGTTTATAATTTTCTATAGTGTAATTGGTTTTATTGTGTTTTTTTTTTTAATTTTTTGAATGCTATATTAGTTTTAGCATGTTAATTAAGTTTCAGTTTTTCTAAAGTTATTTATTTGCTTTTATGAAGGATTTTTCTAATGAAGATAATGATAAGGATACTAAAAATACTTTGTCACCTGTGAAAATTCTAGTAAGTAGATATCGTACTTTTGAGTGTTGATGTCTTATGAAAAAAGAAATTACTAATTATCCTTTTGAAATTTATAGACTCCTGAACCAAGTGATGTAAGTGACCAAATTAATGCTGAGATAAGAGCATTAAGAGAACAATTAGTTCGAAGTCAAGTGGTATTTACTTATTTGGTAAATATTATAGATTTTTTCTTTAAACTTAATATTTCACTTTTCACCGTTCTTAAAGTATTAGCATGATGTATCCTACTTTAAAATAAACAGTTCATTTTTAAAACCTAATTTTTAAAAATTTTTTTCAGTTGAAAAATGAAGAAAATAGATCAAAAAGTTGTTATGGAAAAAATGAACTCCGCAACCTCATAGATGGTATTTTTTTTTTTTTAAAATCATTATTAAAATAATCTTTTAATTGCATAACCGTGCTTGCATATTAATTTATAAAATATACATTTAAGTTTAACTTAAGGTAGACTTCTTATTAATATCATAAAGTTTTATATGGTCTTTAATATGATTATAATGAATATATGTTAAAAATTATACCGTTGCATTTATAATTTGCTATTTATAATATTGCATGTGTTGTTAGGTTTATAATATGTAAGTACTAACATATACAGATGGTTATAAAATATGGAAACACCTTAAAGTTATGAAGAATCTTTTATTAGTATTGAATAGGACCATCTTTTTAGTGTGTAATACAACTTGTATTTACATAGGACTCAATTCATACTAATACTGATTAGTGTTTCGAGGAATAGTAAACCATTCTTCACAGAGATATTGTAAAAGCTCTAGAGGAGATGCAAGTAGAGTATATCGATTCTGTATTGAACATTTAAGTAGACCTTAACGATTAATTTAAATTTAGAGATTAAAGACTTTCTGAATTTCTATTAAGCTGCCATATACTACCGGAATATATTTACATTTTTTATTTATAAGATGAACTGGTTGCTATTATTAAATTTTAATGCTTATGAAACACATTAAAAAATGTTATTTATTTTCAGTTTCCATTATTTTGAAAACAACCTATATTATTTGTACCTTACTAGCCAGATTAGTAGAGATTGAATTAAGACAGATAACAATAAGATATTTATAGCTCAAATATGTTATATTTGAAACAAGGAGTGATTAAATTTTCAAGAAATAGAAACCATAATTCTTGGGAAATGAATATACAGAAAAACAACTTCTAGTGAAAATAACATTGTTTCTGAAGCATCAAGTTACTGTTAAGTATAGGATATAATGTGTGAGTATAGCTTCAACATGATGGCACAGTTCATCGACCTTATTGATTGATGCAAGATTACGATGCGGTTATTCAGCAACTATTAATCAGACACTTTTTGTTAGAGAGATATCTTATGAACATGTTGAATTAAGCAACTATGGAATATTTTCTTTATCAAGGTAAGTTTGTAAAATATAAGTAATATGTGGTTGTGGGGGGGGGCTTTATGTTGCATTTTGCTGGTCTCAATTAAAGGATAGAATCACAAGCCTTAACAGAAAAGGCTGTCAAATTCCTGTGTTCAACTGTTCACAGTCAATGCAAACAAGAGGTGTCAGAGGCATGTATCCAATAGTAGGCATATATCATCTTGATGTAATGGGAAGTATGCCAATGTTGAATATATGCTTTAATGTTCGTTTTCAACAATGTCCTCAAAGATGTATGTGACCATCTTGATTCTGTAAGCAGAATCTAGTTATCACAGTATCTCCTTCCTGTAATATAAATTTCTTGCTGTTGTTTTGCTTAACATTAATGTTTTCTTGTTGTAACAATTTTATTGAAAAAGTAGAGACTATATAATATATATAGTTTTTACTTTTCAAAAATGTATTTAATATAGGTAATTAAACTGTTAGAATGTATTTTGAAATAAAGAAGATTTTGATTTTTAAAACATAGTATTCTGATCACTAGTTTTTTGTATTTATTTAAATATTTTTCTAATTATAAGTATGGGATTGGTTAACTTTGGTGTTTTTTATAGGAGGTAATTTGAGTGATGCAATATTTCATTGCAAAAGCTTTGATGGACAAGTTTTAGCTCGCTTTTACAATAGATCAAATAGGTAAGTATTACTCATTTTAATAATGTGAAAATGTTATTAGTTTATAAAATTCTGTTCAGTAAAAAGCTTTTTTTGTTGCATTTAGAGAAAATATAAAATATGTTTAAAATATTTTCATCTTTAATCCCGCAGAAATATTTTTTTTCTCAAAATGTGTTAGTTTCCACATTTTAAAGTGGTAGTAATGTAAATGAGAAAGGATATCTGAATTCGTTGCTTAAAATCTTTGTGTCAGGGAAACAAAAAATTCGATCTTTTAGAAATCACAAATCAATAAGTCTTTTGATATTTTATAATATTTTATATTACCAACTCTGGTTTTTGCACCCATGATTAAGTAAAATTTAAATTATTGAAATAAGCTATTTATCATAAGCATAACTTTTAAATGAAAATTTTATCATAAATCTAATCTGGAAAATTGCATTTTCATTAAATTAGTTCGTATATTAAAGAAAACTGAGATTTGTTATTTGAATAATTTCGATGTACATATTTATTTGACTGTCAATAAAATCATTTTATGTTTTGAAAGAAATTAAATGAGAGTTTTAGTTGAAAAATTACAATGAATAGAATCCATTTCGAATTTTTTTAGCTAAGTCTTTTCAGTTTCTTTCAAGAAGTTTGATATTAAGGCATATAGTTTCTAAAATACAAAAGAAAGAAAAAAATATTTTTAGCCTATTTCTGACTATTAAAACTTGAAATTGTTTTAACTTACGGACTTTTTTAGTAAGTTTTAAATGTTTAAGATGCTTGTAAATGAATGTTTAATTAGTTTTTCATTATATGATATTTATTTCTGAATGATAATAATTCTTGTTGTAGCAAATTTGAATGAAATAAATATTTTAAAGTGATTTTTATGTAACTGATTGTTTTGCAATTATGTAATGCTAAAGTATATAATGTGTCACATGTTATGTAAACAATTTACATTGAGCAAAGTACTATACTCAATCAAATAGTTTTTCTGGAACTGCAATGATTATAACTTTCTATTCAATAAAATAAAGCCTCATTTTGAGTGTGGCACAGTTATTTTTTCTTTTATTTTTTATCTTGAATTTGAAATCTTGAAAGGAAAGTCAAAAATCGTCTATCACTTTATTCTAAAAATTTCAATTCTATTTCATTTTATGATATAAATATGTGTGTGTGTATATGTAAGTATATGAAATATTCATTATCTTAATTCAAGTTTCTGAAATCTATATATTATGAATTTCATCGTGAAATGGTATACTTTATATGAAATTTTAGCGACTTGTGAATAGTTATTTAAAATTTAAAACAATGTAAATATTATACATAGTTTTAAAATTTTAAGTAACTTTTCTCATTTGAATAATTAATGAGGAAAGGCAGACAGAAATTTTGCATTCCTCTACTTTTCTGGAGAAGAAATGAAGTTTTCAGTTTAAAATTTCGTTGTGTTATGTGGTATATTTTTTAACACAGCTTGTGATGAAGTTATTGGTAATTTTTCTTTTTGTAAGTTCTATATTGTTTTGATATGTTATTAGTTTTTTTTAAATGATTCATAAAACAGTTATTGACAGACTAAAATTTAATTCTTGATAGAAGTACTGCTTAAGATGTATTTATCTGAAAAGCTGAACAAATATCTTTAATTTATAAGAAAAGTAAGAAATATTGGCTTGTCTTTAATTTTGTGGTTCATAGGAGGATTTTCATTTTATTTTCTAATCAATTATTGTTTATATTATTTCAATTACTGTGTAACTCTTCTTATAGAGGGTTACAAATGTATAAGTTAAAAAAATATTAGAGGCAATAATTTCATAACATAATCACTTAAAATATTCTTGAGATGAAGCCTTAATATGGAAAAAAGAATTATGGAATATTAATAACATGACTAATGCAACTAGCAATTATATTGTAAGGTGTTAGCTGTGACTTGATATTATGACAACAGTTTTTGATTTTCCTTTTTCAATTCCCATATCTGTTTATAAGAAATGTATATTATTTACTACTTACACATATGTTTTAGTAAATAGAAAAAAGATTTTTGCATTCTTCTGTGTTAAATTGTTCATATACTTGTGGTGATGTTTATGTAACATTTAATTTCTTTAGTGACCATCTTATCATGACTTCCTGCAGAAAAATAATCAAATTTTTTTTTATTTCTTATTACTTTGAAGTCTGTAGAAAAACATTTGCTTATAATAAATTATTCTTTTTACAGTTCTGTTTATTTTACTTGCATGTTTTTCTCTTAATTTTTAAAAATTGTTGAAAATTGAGGTCATCTTTATGTAAATAAAAGCAATGCTTTTGAAGAATGGACTTGAAAATTTAAACACAACTAAATTGGTTGCTATTTTCAGAGTAGATTTTCACACAAAGACACATATTTATAATAGTTTATAAAATTATAAAGGAGTGATAAAGAGAAAATATTTATTGAATATTCATATTTCAACTCAATTTTTTATAACTTAAGATCTATTTGTCTAATTATATGTTACCATATTTGGCTTCAATTTATTTTTATTTTAATCTCCTCTCACTTTTGTAAAGTAAGTTGGCAGGTATGCTCTCATGTGCTTATTTTTTTAAAATGTATAATGCTCTTAATAGGTTATTGTTTTTATTTTAAAGTGAACGTTATTCAATTATATTTAATTTCTTAGGAGTAGCAGCTCCTATACAAGTCATCGGTCAACACCTTTACATTGTGGTTATACCTCAATTTCTTGTCCAACCCTACCAATTGATTCTCCTGTAGTTACAAAATCTACGCAAACTGAACCTGTAACTGGTGCTACTCTTTACATTGATCACACAAATTCTGATCGAATTGTGTCAGCTGAATCAACACATTTCATAACAAAAGGCACTTCATCATTTTCTCCTCCGTCAACACCATGTGAAACTATTTCAGAGACCTTTTTACTCTCTGATGTTTGTGAAATACACAGAGAACCTGAAAATCATTCTTTTCCTCGTCACAGAACCAACAGTTTTTTGGCAGCTGTTAAAGAAGGTAATCCTAAATTAGTGGATGCTGAGTATAACTCCTCTGATTCTGTTATGAAACAAGTTCAAAGTGATGTGAATGGTACAGTACAGAAAGGAAATGAAGTATCACATTTCCTTGCTGATAACCAGGGTTCCACTGCTTTTGTACAATCTGCTAATTCCAAAATTAGCGAATTGGAAGGAAAAAGTATGACTGATGAAAACAAGTGAGTAGATCAAATTGATTTTTCTAGTATTTGTTATATGCATTTCAAATTATCATTTTATCTGTTCATTTTTTAATAGGTTCTAAATTTCATTACTTATTTTATCTTTGTAATTTAATATAAATATTCGTTGGACAAGATAGTATACATATAGGCTCATAATTTAGATATTTGTTTTATACTATTAGAGAGAGTTTGTAAGTTGTGTATTTATATACTCTGAATTATAGTAATCTTTAATTAATATTAAAAATATTACATTCGTTGCTGTTGAATGAGTCTAATAATATGTATTTTAATTTATTATAAATTATCTCAAAAATAAAATTTATCTTAAGTATAGTTATTTATTTATTGAATTTTGTAACTATAAAAGGAAAAAAAAATTATGGTATCAAGTCCTGTGTTTCTTTTCAATGTAAAATTATGTATAGTTTGTTGTGGGCACTTTATTTTAATAAGGTTGAAGTTTTTCCAAATAAAATAATTTAGTATAATTTTTGGTGTTGAAAATATATAAGCATAATCTTAAGAAGTATTTAATAATAACTTCTGAGTATGATATCAATTAGTTAATATGTGTAAGAGAAGTAGTCTTTACTGTAGATGTTCATATATCTTTTATAAATAAGAATGCAAATTTTATTTTTTATTTGGAAAAGAACAAGATAATTATCTGAGAAGAAAATAACTTTTTTGAGAAAGTTTGGCATCAGTAATTTGATATTTACAAAATTTCACTTATAAATTATGCATTTATAACAAAAGAATGTTAAATGTAGAAACATTGTAATTATAATCTTAAATTTATTTTTAATTTTGTAAATAATCATGTTTGCCAATTTTAATAAATTTTTTTATATAATAATTCTTGGAAAATCTGGAATTATATTTTATTATATATATATATATATATATATATATATATATATATGTGTGTGTGTGTGTGTGTGTGTGTGTATAAATCGTAAAAAAGTAAGCATTTTATACCAAAAGTCAATTTAAGGAAACTTGAGCTATTTCTTTATATCACATTGAATTTGCCTAGTAATTAAAAAAAAAAAAAAAAAAAAAAAAAAAAACCATTTTTTGTTGAATTTAAATCAAAATTATTCTGATACGCCTATTATTTTAAAATCAATTTGTATTCATATACTTATAGATTTTGCTTTTATTAGATATATACTTTTAAAGAAAGTATATTTTCTTGATTATGTTTTATATTTTTGAAAATTTCTGTTAAAATATGCACAATTTGTAGCTACCTTTAAATCAATTTCATCTTTTTAAGATACCTCCAAAATGTACAAACCTCATTTTTCTTTCCTATTGCATTAATTGAAATAACTTTCTAATTTTGCATTTTTATTTCTTACTTTTTTTTTTTTAAACTAATTGCAGTTTTTTGATTAATGAATATTTAATCTAACTTATAACATTCAAACAATTTCCATGCCCTATTCTCATTTATGGATTATATTGTCAACTCTAAATTTATGCTCTGATATTTTTTCTGTGAAGCAGTTTTAATATGTGGAATTTTAACAGTGAGACACTAATTATAATCATTTAGAAAAATTTGTTCCTTTTTTACTTTTTAAATGTTAACATAATGAAGATACATGCTTTTAATTAAGGAAAAATTGTGAAAGTATATTACATTAAATTGTTAATTACCAGAAATTTTCATATTAGTAACTTGTAATTAAATTTTTTTTTCAGAAATTTTAGTTACAAATTTATGTTAAAATTCTTTTGCCCAACATACATTTTATCCTCACTATAGTATTTTTCATTGCATAAACTTATAACTTTAATATTTTTTGCTGATTTTCAATCACATTTCAATTTTCCTGAATTTCCTTAAAGTATGTAAAATAATTGGTAAAAAATGTGCATAAATTTTTAGAAGTAAAGTGTTTGAAATTTTAAAATATCCATTTCAATTTCATTCAAAACAGAGAATGCACCTTTACTCGAAAACTGTCTGTTTTGTTGGAAGAGGAATATGAAGATTCTCCTAGAAACTATTTTTCAGTGTGTAGCTCTCAACCACATTTGAACAGAAGGAGAAAAGTTTCTCATTCCTGTAATGCAAAAACTCAAACTGACTTATCAATGTCCTACAATTCTGCACATTCGCAAAGGCAACCCTTTGCTGTTACAAAAAGCCTTGAAAATCTGCCAATAACAGAAATATGTTACCCACGACGTGGTTACACAATTGTTTCACAGGCTGTGCAGAAAACTACTGTTCATTCCATGGAACTTCCCAAGAAATTAATGTTGAGACATCCACCACCCTACATGCAGAAAAATGTTAGGCCTAACAGATATATTTGTTTCCGTACTGTCAATTTCAAGGACCATGGTATTAAACATAAATCTCACATCCATAAATGGGCTACCGTATCTGAATCCTTGCCAAATAAAGGAGAACATTTCCAAAATTTTACAAATCCTAATGATAAGTCAAAACTTCAAACTAGACATCTTTCATTAGAGAAACAAGAATCAGTTTCCTCTTATGATCATGCTTCATGTATGAATAGTAGGATGTCATCTACTACTGACTGCTCAGGTTGGATAACAAAATCAGATGTTGAGTTGAATTGTAAACTTGAACCTCCAAGCTATCAAGAATCTTTATTGGCATCTCAAGGAGGTCATTCCCTCAGGAATAGGTGGGCATGGAAATATGTAACTCTTGTTATCTGTTTTTAGTTCTTTTTCATACTTTATTAACTTATTCAAATGTCTACTAACTGCATGGATCTTCCTTGGAATGCTACCATTCAATTCTTTTACACAAACTTACATGAGACAATGATTTATATTTTAATTTTAACATAAATATATTTATTGAATGTGCACGATCATCATTTTCTGTTCATTTGTGTCTTATGTTTTTTCTTATGTATTAAAGATGTTGCATTAGATTTGTTAATGGAAACAACCTTTACATTTTAAATTTCTATGCATCATATTATGCACGATTTCTGGTATTTTTCATAATTAAATAGCATGCATTGTAAATATATGTATTGTAAGTTGACACTTCAAACTATAGCGTAATTTAATAGCATGCGTTATAATTATAATATATGTAGATGAATAGATATCTAAAGGAAAATTGCCTGTTGAATGGAAAAAGATTATTTAAATAAGAGGCTTTTATGCCAAAATTAAAAAAAAAAAAATTTAACATTGTAAATATATATATAATTTTTGGTTTTTATGATTGCATCTTTTTTTAATCATAAATTAGGTTGTTGGCTCTGTTCAGATTTAATATATACTTAGATCTTATAATAATTACTTAAATTTTTTAAAAAATAAAATATTTTAATTTGATTAACATAGAATCTATTATTTAAGAACTCTGCACTCATTTTAGGTTTTAGTCTATGTATCTTATTTTATAAAGGCTAATGTTTAGTATTTTTCTGAACTTTCTACAATTTTTAATGAATGACATGTTATCTTTCTAAAATCTTGTATTTTAACTTTTTAATATGAAAATGCTTGCTTAAAAATTGAATCATTCTCAAAACTGGTGTATCTAATGATTTACATTTTTTTGATTTTGACTTTTCAACCAAATTTTGAAATATATTTGACTAGCATACAGTAATTTAATAATATATTATTCATAAAATCTAAATAAAATATGTCAAAAAATTGCTGTTGAAAGTTATTGCTATATTGGTTTGCCATTTTTTCTATAAGAAAAATATTCTTTTATTGAAATTTAACAACTGGCAATGTTTAATTTTAACTTCCTGGAATTTTTTTTAAAATATCCTGTTATTTTTGTGCTGATAACATTGTTCATATTCCTTAAAGAATTGATACAAGTTATTTTTAAACTGAAATAAATAAATTAACTTTTGTTTTATATTTATAAAGAATTATGTTTTTGTATGTTCAATGACTCATTTGAAAACTGCCATTATCATCTCTCATTTTGTGGCTTAATATGCTCATAATTATATTTATCCTAAAAAATGTCTAAAGTTATAAAAAAGTACTTTATCAAATCATTTCTAAATTAGAAAAAAATAAAATTATTTTGTTCTGTTTTTGTCAGGAATTTAGTATTTTGACTAATTTGCCTATTTTAAAATAATTTAAAACACTACTTTTTTAATTTATTTTTAATATGTATTGGCAATTGAATGAGGAAATTTTTCACTATATGTTTCATACAAAATTTGTATTGATATTTCAAACCAGACATTTTGCGTGTTGTTTTCTCTAATATGAATTAAATTACTTGCTTTGAATGATAAATCTTCAAAAATGTTTTGCAAATGTGTATTAAATTAACTTCATAAATTTGTTTGCATCTTTCTCTGATTATTATATGTTGGTATTAAAATATTAAAAGAATTCATCTTAAACTTAAAAAGAGCTTCTGAAAATGATTAAATATCGAAGTATCACTAATTATTAAATGTAATTTAATTTTTTTTAAACTGCAGAACTAACTTATATAGAAGTTTGGGAAATAACATTAAAATTTTCTTAATATTATTTCTCTAATTTAATGTAAATTGCTAATAACATATTTATAATGGTGGAATACTGTTATAATATTTAGATAATTTCATTTGTTATAATTATTTTGAATTTGAATTGTATTGATCTTCAAGAAGTTATTGAATTTTTTCTGTCTCTTCAAGTATTATATTAATTTCTTATGTGCAATTAATTTCAGAAAATATTAATACATTCCTCATATATTTTATTATATTTTTATTGGAAAAATATAGTGAAGTTGGATAAATTTTTGTTTCACACAGAATTTGTTATAAAATTTATCTCTAATTTTTCAATTGTTATAATTTATGTTAATCTGTTTTTTATAAGTTAGGTAAAATAAAATTTTATTTGTTCTTCGGATTTATTTAATTTCAATTGATATTCAATTGATTCTTTACTAAGAAATACTAAGATTTCTTCTTGGGGCAGTTTAAGTAGAAATATATTGGATAAGTGTAAAAGTTCTACCCATTTTTGGATCCATAAATTTTCAATAAAATTGTTGCTACACAAGACATTTTTATGAAATCTTCAATCAATTAAATAAAGAATTTGATTGCTTAACATATATGTGCATCCTGCCTCAATTTATTTATATTGATTAATGGCATTGTGTCTACAAGTTAATCATCTTAAAAAATCTTAGAGGGCCTGGCATAGAAAAGAGCATCTGAGCTTATTTGTTATGAGTAGGATAAAAAAAAAAAAAAAAAAAAGATCATGGCAGCTACAGCATGTCTCAATGTTTCTCAAGTTTATGGGGAGGGTGCAGTAGATAAAAGTGTCTGTTGTTGATGGTTTCATTAATTTAGGGAAGGAGACAAGCTGCCAAGATCAACTAGGAGTGGACAATCGTCACACATTGGAGAAGACAATATTGACTAAGCCATGAGGAGTAATCCTAACCCAATTGTGTAAGAATTAATAGAGACATTCAACATACAACAGACAAGGGTTGAAAGATGACTGGTTAATTTGGGTTTTACATGAAAATAAGATCGTTGGCTTCTAGGCAGTTTGACAATTAATAAATTGGATAACTGAATCATCACCTGTGTTTTCTTGCTTCCTCAGTACACAAATGGTTCATTCTTGACATGAGCTGTGACAAGATGAAAAGTGGGTAATTTACTGTAATGTAAAGCATCATAAGACTGTTACCCTTCTGATCCATATCCTTGGACTTTGAAAGCTGAACTTCATCACGAGAAGGTGTTACTGAGTATGCTGTGGGATGTGCAAGGAATAATTCTCTGATTTTGTCACTAAATCAAAACATCAATGATGCCTTCTAGTGTTTATAGTTAAATAGTTTGCATTCAAATTTGATAGCAAAGTGCCTGGTCTTATCAATAGTTATATTGTTAAGCTTAAAAATCATGCTGCTGTAATCACTTACCAAAAATTAATGAGCTTTTATTGGGAGGTTTTACCCCATCCAGTTCTCTTGACTTACTAGCACCAACTGACTATCATATATTTCATATGTTGAACTATTCCTTCAGTCAGAAAAACTTTGATAATCTTGTTACTGTGAAAACTGCCATCTAAGAATTTTTTGAGTCGAAATTGTTGGAATTTTACCGCCAGGTGATTCGTTTCCCTCTAGAAAGGTGACAAGAGGGTATAGATAGCGATGGAATTGATGCATATTCATAAGTAATGGTCATTTTCCATTTATTTGATCTTATTTATGGGAATGGGTTAAATTTTAGCACTTACCCAATATATTATTTCACCTATTAGGTATTTTTTATTCCATGGATTTATAATTAACTATGATTAATTATTTTTAAACTAATTTATATTATGACATTCTTTAGTTATTAAATTTTACAGTAATTATATATGGACATACTCGAAAAATTTACAAATATTTTATAGTTCCCTTAGTCTGAGAAATCTACTTTTATCTTCTAAAAAGAATATGTTTTATATTCTATTAATTTTAAAACTGGAAATCCTTTTCCATATGAAATACAAAATTTTATTTTTCACTCAATTCCTAAGCTTGTATAATGATAGTGGGTATTTTCATTTTCCTAAATTAAAATCATTTGATTAATGAGTTTAGAATATTATTGTCAGTGATTTATGTTTTTTGCTGTATTTGTTATGAAGTTTATTTCTTCCTTTTTGTGGGACCTATGAAAACTATCTTTGCAATTTTCTGATATTTTTTACATTTTTATCAATGAGTGGTGTTTTATGTTCATTGATTTCTTTATTCTTACCATTAATAAATTCAATTGACTTCTGTTAAATTAAACAAAGGCCTTTTTCAATTAAATAAAACATATTTCCATATTCAGTTTGCTTAATTGGTCTTAAAATCTCCTAACTTGATCTATATACATGTGTAAATCGATGACAGCAACTCTTAATTTTAAAATAACTATTCATTTGAATTTTTGTATTATAAAATAATTTATTAATATCAATTATTTGATTAGCAAACCTGTGTAAAAAATATTACTCTTAAATACTGACTTATAAAATAATAAGTATTCTTTGGATGAATAAAAAAATAGATATTGTGCAGAAAATATACTAAGAACAATATCTCAACTTTCTTTTTTCTTGTTATGTAAAACATTAATTTGGAATATCAGATTTGGTTGTAAAATAATATTGTTTTAACATTTTTTTCCTCTATAGAAATAATAATTTTTGTATTAATAAACTTACGTTCATACATTTTAATATAAAATATTAATTCAATCGTTTTTCAATAGAATTTGTATTATTATTTTTTGTATTAGTAAACTAGCCTTCCTTCATTTGTAAGGAAATGATATTGTCATCATTATTAATATACAAACTTGTTTGTCAAATATCACAGAGAAATATTAAATGTAATTTCATTAAATAGCACTGTAGCACCTCTGTTTTATTAAAATATTTTTTTTAAATTTGTAGTAAATACTTCCAGTTGCAAAACATTTTTTTTCCGATTAAAAATTAGATTTTATAATATAGAGTTGCAAAAACACAAAGTGTTCACAACTTTTCTATGTATTCTGTATTTCTTCATATGCATTTATATGATTGAGTGAAAAAAAAATTCTACACTTGTTTTTATAGTTGTGAACTTGTGTCTTAAGGTATAAATCACATTGTTGTCAAGAATTAATTAGCCTAAAGTAATCAATATGAATTTATAGCTCTGAGCTTTATATCAGCAATAAATATTTATTTAAGGATATGTAAAATCTTTTAATTTGTTAAAAGCGGAAAATTTATTAGAAGCTTGGGAAAACGACCCTAACATTAAAAAGTAATTTTGCAATATATATATATATATATATATATATATATATATATATATATATATAATCATTTGAAAAATTCAAAGAGCATTTTGTAACATTCCCAGCTAATTGAAAAATTTATTAATGTATTTGCTTAAGAGTTTAAAGTTTTTTAAACAGATCACGTGTTTACTATTTGAAAAAAAACTGTAGATTTTAATTGTAGCTATTATCTAATAGAAATTAAAGAATAAGTCATGAGAAAAATATCTCATTTTGATAATTATAATAAGTTATCTTTCCTGTGAAAACCATTATAAAGATTGCAACACACATATTTAATTATTGTTGAAAAGATTTACAAAAATTAAATGTTCCTTCTTTTAAAATATTTGTACCTTTCTCTTTGTTTTTCTTTCTATATAATTTCTCTTAAAATATTCTGACATTAGAAAGAGCTGTAAAAATAAATTAACTTTTTATAGTTGTATCTTTATCTGCCTAGTTAGGTTGTTTCTCATTGTTTAACAAAAACATTATACTTTTGTTATACATGGTTATTATAATCTATTAAAAATTTAAAAATATCAAACGTCTTTTATTTTAAACTGAAATCGGACTTATATTTTTATTTGTGTTCTTCAATAATTTATTATTTTAAAATTACTTTACAAAATTGCAAGTTTTCCATTGAATATGAACTGAGAAATTTGTATTTATTAAGATATGCATTATGATGAGTGAACATTTGATCACTTTTTTTTTTACTAAATACATTAAGTTTTTTTATTCTATATCAGCGCATTCAGACAAAGCAGGCGCCAGTAGCGACACCTACATTGTGTTTAAATGAGGAAATTGTTCAGCCGGTTCCTCATACACAAATTGCATTTGAACGTTGTTGCCTGGTGAAAAGTTGTTGTGATGCCTCGTGTAAGAAGAAGAAATGCGTACCAGCACGTTTCTGACTTTGATAAAGTTCGAATTGTAGCGTACCGGGATTGCGGTTTATCTTATCGCAGTATTGCTGCTCGCGTCAGTCGAGATCCAATGACTGTTAGCAAAATATGGAATCGATGGGTTCAGGACGGTAATACGGAACGCCATGCGGGATCTCAACAGCCACCTATCACTAGCAGCCGAGAAGACAGGAATATTATCCGCATGGCCGTAATGGATCGTGCAACCACGTCACGAGCCGTGAGTCAAGAAACGGGGTCGTTTGGAAGACAACAAGTGTCTGCACGAACAGTTCGACAACGTTTGTAGCAGCATGGACTCTCAGCTCGGAGACCATGGCTGCGGCTTCCCTTAACGCTTCGTCATAGACAAGAGCGCCTTCAGTGGTGTGATCAACGACACTGAAGGCCGCACGAATGGCGAGACGTCATCTTTTCAGATGAATCCAGGTTCTGTGTACAGCATCATGATGGTCGCATCTGTGTTTTGGCGGCATCGTGGTGAACGCACACTGGTAGCGTGCATTCGTCATCGTCATATTGGCCCATCACCTGGCGTGATGGTATAGGATGCCATTGGATACACGTCTCAGTCACCCTTTGTTGGCATTGACGGTGTTTTGAACAGTGCACGTTACATTTGTGGTGTGTTACGACCCGTGTGCCTACCCTTTATTCGAACCCTACGAAACCCTACGTTTCAGCAGGATAATGCCCGACCGCATGTTGCCGGTATTGTACGGACCTTCCTTGATACGGAACATGTTCGGCTGTTGCCCTGGCCAGCACGTTCTCCAGATCTTTCACCAATAGAAAACGTCTGGTCAATGGTTGCCGAGCGACTGGCTCGTCACCAAACGCCATTCACTACGGTTGATGAACTGTGGTATCGTGTTGAAGCTGCATGGGCATCTGTAGCTGTACATGCAATCCAATCTCTTTTTGACTGAATGCCCAGGCGTATAACTGCTGTTATTACTGCCAGAGGTGGTTGTTCTGGGTACTGATTTCTCAGGATCTATCCAGCCAATTAATCACTTGTTATTTCTAGAATAATATATTTGTCCAATAAATATCATTTTGTTATCTGCATTTCTTCCAGGTGTAGCAATTTTAATGGCCAGTAGTGTATATGTAGTTGGAAGAGAAAGAAAATAATATCATAAATATGCTGTTATCTGGGTTAGCTAATATTTAAAATATCTTGATTACAAAAAGAAAAATCGTAGTTGATTTTATTTAATTTATTAATAAAAAAATTAAAAACATATGTTTTTAGCTTTATATTAAATAACTCTTAAAATACCTGTAAACACATATAGATTAAAACTCATAAATTTGAATATAGTTTATTTTAGAAGAACAAATATTCATTCTTAACAGTCTACTTTCACTGATAATTTTATCTCTAGGATGTAACAATGTTTATCTCTCTAAGTTGCTTGAAAAAATTCTCAATAATTGTGTCTCTTATTTCTTATTATAATATTTTCCTGTATATAATCCACAGCGGCGTATAATCCGCAGCAAATTTTTCAGTGAATATCAAAAATATATACTGCTGATAATGTGGGTGTCATATAAAATAAAAAATACACGGTATGATTAAAAATATAATAAATTATACAGAAAAAACATTTATTATGAAAAAGATGTGTTTGGATCCACTTCATCGCAAAATGCGATAAACTGAGATGAAAATATGAGATCGATCAAAAGCGTTAATTCTAAAAGAATAATTTTACTGAAACTTATTGATTTTTAGTTTTTAATAAGTTTTATAACGAAACTAGACATGTTTTAAAAAAAATTTTTTTTGTTAATAATTTAATGGAAGAAATGGATTATTTTGGAATTGCGCATTGCATAAATTTTTTATTTTTGTACCGCGTATGCTTTGTTTTTTACCCTACATTTACCCATCTGTCGCCACTTTTTATTTGTCCTCCCTATAACTTTTAGTTGAAAATCTGCTGTGTAACTTGAAATATTTTCTTCCACATGACGATGTACGAATTTGAAATTTTTCAGAATAAAACAGTCCATGTCAAGACAGAATGCGAAATGACGTTTGCCAATTGCAACTATATCTTTTCACGAACCGAATTCATTCTTGCACGATTAGACAAACTAATTATTGCTTAAACAAGTCAATATCACCCACCTGTTATTTATTTCATGAAACATAAACGGCATTTCTTTCAAAATTTATAAGCTTTTCTGATCGAGAATGTTTGTTTTTTATCAGATTATCCGCAGTGGCGTATATTACGCATAATGAAATTCAAAACTTTTTTAACACATAATCCACGGATTATGTACAAGAAAATGTGATACTCAAAGCTGATTCAAATGCTTATAAGTCAAAATGAAACATTTTCTGCACTATTCCATCGCCAGTTTTCATCGGACTAAATAAGGTAAATTTGTTTAACCATTTCTCATATAATCATACGTCAACTATTCTTGGTTAAACAATTTTATTTCTTTGTGATTAATTCTTCTAATTGTCATTGCAACTTTGTGACATAATTTTTTAAACTGTAATTGAATATTTAAGATATAAAATGTTCTGTATGATAACTTTGCGTATAATATTAAAAGCATGATGGTAGTGGAATATCAATCTTAGATTAATTGATTAGTGGATTTCTATTTTTTGTAAAAGGTTTAGTATTAATATTGTATAAATAAATGTCTTACCATCCAAATTTTTAAACTGTTATTAGAAAAAAAAATCATTACTATACACTTATAAAGTTGTATAAAAATATTGACTTTTGTTTATACACTAGAATTTTATTTATTATATTAAAATATAGTTCTAATTAAAAATATTGACAACTATTATGATACATGAATAAGTTGATCAAACAAAATAAAAAACGGAATTAATTCACAAAAGAGTATATTAAAAGAAATTATGCATTTAAATATCTTTATTCATATTACATGCAACATGCCAAATCCTTTTACAAAGAATTCTAGTGATCAACTTAATTTTATAAATTAGATTATGCTTACAGAAATAGGTTTTATATTTATTTTTATCTATATTGTGCAGTATTTGTTGCACATTAATGTTACATCTAACGTTGAATATTATATCTTTTAATTATCGAAAAAGAATTTAGTATTATTAATAAGAAATTCATATTATAAATTAGCCATTTGTTGGTATGAGTTAACTATATTTCCATTTTATATTTTTCAGAGATCTTAGTCATGAAATTTGAGTATTATTGTCATTTTTATTTAAGTTATAAATATACAATTTAATCATAATTTGAGGTCCACTAATAAATTATTCAGGATATCAAAAGGGAATGCAGAGCTGTCTGCTGAATAGTTAACATTCTGTCCTTGAGTTCAACAAATCGTGGTTTTGATTCCATGTCTATTGTGGATGCTTTTAGTTACTTGAAATCTACTTTAAGCTATAAGTCCCTTTCAGATTATTCCTTGTATATGAGTACTCGCAATGACTAAAGTGACTACAGAATAACATACCAAACTTAGTATTTTTATAAATTTGTCAATTTGCTCTTATAATTTTCAGCCAGTAAATTCCAATCTTGTTGTTATGATGCTCAAATTTCTGTTTTTATTTAAATAAACCAAGATCTCAAATAAAATAAATACTTTAGATTATAAGTTTAAAATTACATTATTCTCCTACAAGTGGCATTCCTAATGCTATTTGTAAATCACTTAATATAAAATGAGTGAGTAAGTTAATTCTTCTGACAAAAAATATTAGGTTGGGGAAAAAGAAATCCATTATTTTTACGTGAACTTTATGTAACTTCTTTTGGATTCACTTTGTAAAAATGTTTAAAACAGCTTTCATGTAGATTTTTAGGTCTTGCGCGTTACGACTGCTGACATGCGGTTAACTTCGATAATTTTTGATATTTTATAGACATTTTCGACGATGCTGTATCCACATGCGAGGTGCATCTCTAACATCAAAAATACCAGAACGGAATCGACGAAACAAAAATTGTACGTAACTTATATAGGACGGTAAACACCTTTCACAATTTTAGCCACCCGGCTATCTTTTTCGCCGTTACAAGAGGAAAACGAAAATGCATCGAATTTTCTGTTTGTTGTCTTCCATTTTTAAAACCTTGTACTCGTAACTGAATTAATCAAACAAAAAACCGCAAAAGGATATTTTAGTGTCAAATGTCACCTTTCCAACGAGCATAAATCTGAAATTGTTTGATAGATACCTCACGAGATATCGATCACTACAGACGTCTACCGAAAAAATAATGGATTACTTTTTTCCCCAACCTAATATAAAAATGGAATTTTAAATTAGATTTAAAAAATATTCATGGTAAGATTCGCAAAGCAAGTGTTAAAATTCTTTATAGATATTTATTTTATCGCAATTTAATTATAAATTGTGATAATGGAAATAATATTAGCGAATTATATTGTAAAAGTGATTCATTTTTATTGAAGCCACCAGTTTTAAATATATACTAATTAAAGTTCTAAATTAAAAAGTAAATGTTTTATCTCACCTTATGTGAAATTACACTGGTGTGCAAAACTTAAACAACAGATGGTTTTTCTGCTATAACTCCGCGAGAAATCATCTGAGGGACATGAAATTCAGACAGGAGATTCATCATTTTGTACTTAAAGGATGACGAAAGCATACTTGCAAAAATAAATAAATAAATAAATACATACAATGCATACAGTATGGAATCAAACAAAAATAGGCTTTATTGAACTCACAGTATCCCTGCACAAGATCATCTGTCTAAGAGGAACAATAGCAAACAGATGTTCCTTAGTATGGGATATGCCCTCCCCTTACTTCTATTGTTGCTTCGCACCGTCTCCCCATACTCAGCACCAGATTGTTCAGCAGTTCTTGCGGTAAGAGTGCCCGTTCCTCAATCATCTGTTTCAGTTGCTGCGTGTTCCCCGGGGGATGCAATAGTGCCGTAATGCATCTCCTCTAAACATCCCACACATGTTCTATGGGATTTAAATCACGGGAGTATGCTGGCCAATCCTGCAGGCGAAAAAAACCCGAAACCAGTCAACAATTGCCATTGCTCAGCAACTGGGCGACAATTCTCGCAATTTACTGTGGCCAGATGCCTTCACAAATGTGGCCTATTCGCCTGCCGTCCCGAACGTTGCATTCCGTTGACAGCTCCCAATCGGCGGCACCGTTTAGAGTAGTGCAAAAAGCACAAAAACTGAACATCCGATCGATTTGAGTCTCGTCCTCTTCACAAATGAGAGTCGTTTCAGTACCACAAGTGATTCTCAACGCTAGTTGATTTGAAATGAGGTTGGGACACGGTTTCGTCCCAGTAACATAACGGAAAGAGACCGTTATTGTGGTCCTGGAATTCTCGTCTGGGGAGACATTATGTTGAACGGGCGACTGAGTTCCACGTTTTCGACAGAGGTTCTGTAACTGGAGATCGCTATTGTCAGGAGGTAATCCTTCCCCATGTGCGTCTGTTACGAGGTGCCATTGGAGCAGATTTCATTTTTATGGATGACAATGCGCGACCACATCGGAATCACGCTGTTCAGCAGCTACTGGAAAGTGAAGACAGCATCCGAATGCATTGGTCAGCATACTCTTCTGATTTAAATCCCACAGAACATGTATGGGCTGTTTTAAGGTGACGCATTGCGGCACGATTGCATCCCCCGGGGAACACGCAGCAACTGAAACAGATGCTGATTAAGAAATGGGTACTCTTACCGCAAGAACTACTAGACAATCTGGTGCTGAGTATTGGGAGACGTTGTGAAGCAACTATTACAGTAAGGTGAGGGCATATGCCATTCTAAGGAACATCTGTTTGTTATTGTTCCTCTTAGACAGATGATCTTGTGCAGGGATACTGTGAGTTCAATAAAGCTTATTTTTGTTTGATTCCATACTGTATGCATTGTATTCATTTTTTTTTTTTTTTGCAAATATGCTTTCGTTATCCTTCAAATACAAAATGATGTGTCTCCTGTCTGAATTTCATGTCCCTCAGATGATTTCTCGCGGAGTTATGGCAGAAAGACCACCTGTTACTTGAGTTTTGAACATCAGTGTACCTTCACTCTTATATTCAAGGTAGAATAGCTATGCTAGAGGTAATTCTACCATTTATCCAGTGAGGATAAATGGACCATAAAGAATTCTATTAATACAGTTAATAAGCAAAAAAAAATTATTTAAAAATACTGTACAAGTTGATAGCACATGCCAATAAAAACCTTATGTTAGTTATATTTCACACAAAAGAAATGTATGCACTGTTTACTAGTATAAGTAAATTATTTAGCATGCATTTAGGGTATAGAAGAGAATAACGCGTATTTTATCCACATCTTAAATAATGATAATCCGATGCCCAAAATTGTAAAGCAATTAAATGATAACTGCTACAAATATTTCTAAACATTTGTCTTTAACTTTGAAAGTAAAATTAATAAATTATATTACAATTTTTAGAATTGTAACCAAAATTGTTTTTTTATTCATACTGGATCAAATGTTTATATACCTAATTTTAATTTATCGGCAATTTTTTTGAAGTACTAAATTTGAATGGAAAAAATTAATTAGTGAAAGGGTTTAAACATTTAACTGGAAAAAATAATGAATTTTACTTATCTATGTTATAGAAATTGTTGGAAAAGGTTATAGTCTCACATGCATACATTTTTTTATTTGAAATTTTTCCAAATTAATTTTTAGAAGCATATTTTCGTTCAGTACTTTAATAGAAAACTATTTTCTAAAAAAATGTTTAGGTTTAAAATTCTTTTTTTATTGGAAATGAAGTGTAATATATTTGGAATGATTAATGATAGTTTATTTATTTTGCTAATTGCTCATGCTGTCATAATTGTTACGTTTCTCTGCCTATGTAGAGTGAATCTAAAAGAAGGCATGAGTGTTAATCCGTATTTTTGTTCTTTTGATTGTATCTTAGAATTTATCTTGTTTTCTTGGGGTTTCATCTCAGATCTTCATAAATATGTGATATTGCAGTTTTTGTAGGAAATATTTGTAAATATTACTAGTTTGTGTCTCATTTGTCTAGTGTTCAGTTAAATTATGACTTAAATATACTAATTAGATATATTTTGGCTATGCATCATGAAATTAAGATGGGAATTGATTAAAAAAATTCACAATACCAAGTGAAACAGATTAAAACGATAGATTTTTTAGGGTGAGAAATAATTTAAAGATAAATATTTTACTTCAAAATCTTATCTCCGCAATTGATAGAGGTTAATGTTCTTGTCTTTTTTTTTAATGAATGCATCATGAAACACAGTTTTTAATCACAAAACAAATAGCGTGATTCTGAATTATGTTTCTCTTTATTTTTCAGATTTAAGAAAGGAATCATTCTATATACTGATAGCTTTAGTGTTTTTGTATTAAATTAATTTTTTTCGAATCCAAAATATTAAGAAAAACATGTTTCGTATAGTTCGGTTAACACGTTTCTCAAAATTATGACTCTCTTATTTTGTTACGAAATCTAGTTATGAGGGAAGACACTATTTCTCTATTTTGGGTTGCCAATAATTAATCCTTCAAAGTTACGTTGATTTTCCCTTAAAACTTGGTACATCAGAAGATAAAAATCAAAAATTTTTTTTTGTTTAGTTCATTCAGTTGTGAGTTATAGAGTGTTAAAAATGGCTGTGAATGCCGATTGGCAGTTTTTCGAGGTACCTAGATCGATGTGACCTTTAACCCTCAATCTGGAACTGAAAAAATGGCTGGAGACTATAGCTGTGATTATAGACTATTCTGATTGGCATAAAGTTAGAGTGTGCTCTAAAGGGTCGGGGCTTATGAACTTTTAAGAAAACGTAAAAATTTAAACTATTAGTTTAAGAATTAAAATATTATTTTATGATGAAATTTATAAAAATTTAAGAAAGAGTACGAGGGGATATTTAATAAAAAATTTATTAATTATTCAATATATTTGATAAAGAATAAATAGCTTATCCATTGGAGACGCTGTTTTTGATTTCATTTAGTAAATCTTTAGAAGAAATACTCTTGAATATTGATTTTATTTCATTTAGTAGTTGAATTAGAACAGAAAAATCATTAGCTGAATTAATATCCTGATTTTCACAGCTATTTTTCATGGCGTGTAGGGGGGGGGAGTGATATTTTGAACAATATTGGCATATGACAATCTTGGTCTAACTGGGTTGAATTTAATGGGATGATTTTTTATTATCCTGCTGTGGAAATGTTTTCCTGGGTTTGGGGAAGACAGAGCAATCCTTGTAACTAGCGGAATGAGTCCCATTGCAATTACAACATTTGGGAGTTTCTATCCTATCAACTGTACATTGTCTGGTATTGTGGGGACTTGCACATTTGACACAACAAGGTGCCATATTGCACATTTCTGCAGAGTGATTAAATCTTTGACAATTGAATCATTGCATCATCGAATTGGGTCCTCTGTAATGCTCCAATTTGACGCCAGATATATGGCAAATAGAATTGATGTTATAGACGCTGGCGCCATATGTCGAGGGAATGAGATGAATTTGAAATAAAGGCATGAATTTTCCAGTCTTGGGGTTTTTCATTTTATTGACATTAATAGGATGAAATCCCTTCCTAATGAGGTCATTGGCTATATCTGTTGGGGAGGTGGTAAGAGGGAGTCCTCGAATAACAAATTTTTTGACTTTTTCATTGTTACTTCTAAGTAGAATAAATTCGATTTTATTGTCATGGAATTATTCAATCATTTTAGTGTGAATTTCGGGGGTGGGGGGAAATATTTTCAGATTTCAACCTGCAGTTCTCACTTCGAAATTAACTTGTATTTCAGCTTTAAGTTTGGTTAGGAGTTCGCCATACCTAATAATAATTGGAGGGGAGGGGGTTATCAATCCTATCAGTATCCTTTTCTGTACTCAATTGTTGAAATTGTTTTTGAATGCTAATTGTTAAAAATGGAATTCAACCAGAGAAAATTCGGTACATTTTACAGTTTTTCTTTGATAACGGTGAAAAGGCAAGCCAGGCGATTAAAATTGTGAATGGTGCTCATGGTTCCGATACTGTAATACCCAGTTACGTGCTATTTTGGTTTCATCGATTTGGTAATTTTCATGTTAAGGAGGCATCTCAAACGGGTGCAAAATCGGGTGTCGTCAAAAATGTTGGTAAAATATCAAAAATGATCGAAGTTGACCTCATATTAGCAGTCGTAGCATCACCCAAGACTTAAAGCTCGACCTTGAAACTGCTTTAAACCTTTTTCACAAAGCGAATCCAAAACAAATGACAAAGTTCACGTAAAAATAATGGATTTTTCTTTTTCCTAGCATAATACTTTGATGTGACTTCGTTTTCTAAATTTGTGTAAGATCGTATTCATTTTTTTAGAATATAACTAAGTTTAATATATTAACATGAAAATATTTATATTTTGGGATCCTTTTCTAGGTTTCTTGAACTTTTGCTTCGTTTGTTACCCAATACATCGCAATATTTTCTGTACATCGCAATATCTTTATGCAAGATTGATTGGTGACAGAAATGTTGTTGATATGTTAAATGATTGGACGCTAATACAGTGTTGATTGATTGGGCTTACATGGCTGCTGTATAATTATCTGTTTATGTGTTCGGAATCGCCATTTTAAATTATAGGTCTTGGTTGAATTAGTCCACGTAATCCAAAAGTGATTACTAAACGACAAGCAATCCATCAATGATAATTAGCGATCCGCTATTTCGTGATTACTGTCCACATACCGTGTGCGATATATCTTTTAGAAGCTCTTTATATTGGCTGCAAATTATTTCAGCTTAGAATGTAAATCATAGCTGCAGATTTTTTTGTGGTGTGGCAATCCACTATTTGTTACTAACAAGAAGACATTTTTGTTTAAGCCAGTTACGAACGCTGAACTGAGTGAATTATCTTTTCTAAATGAAATTCAAATATCGAAATTCCAAAATATTTGATATTTAGTTTTAATAACCTGTACAAGAACTATGATTTAAGTATTTTTCGTATGTTTAAATTTTTGCACTCAATGAACAGGGTTATAAATAAATAGAAAGGTGACACTTGACAAAATGGCGCCAGTAATGACAGGCGAGCTGTTTTCGCCCACCGAGTCATTGAAGCTCCATCATAAAAAGAGCTATAAGCTTTAAAGGAAATAAATTTCTGATATTTGAAGTTAACGAAAGAAATCCTTGGCTTTCTGGTTCTAAAATCTTCAGAAAGATTATTTAAATAAAAGTTAAGCTTTAATAAATCACAATTATTATAATTTTTCTATTTTTAACTCTTTATTTGAAAATATTATGTATAAATAAATAGCAATATGAGTATATGAGTTATAAAAATAATAAATGTAAAATCCTAAATAATATAATTACCCATTTTTATCTAATAAACTGCATTACTGAATAATCAAATTTTGTTTTGACACAAACCTGTTTCTTTCCTATGAAAATTGTAGTATTCATTGTAATAAAGCTTGAGATTTTCGTACATTCTTTGGAATACACCATGTAATAAAGACAAGTACGAGGTTTACTGAGGAATTTTATATAACGTAATTATAAAAATTATGGAGTTTGCTTATTGTCAAAATACTGTCAGGAATACTGTGCCCTAGACATCAGTTTTCTATGAGAGGTAAAGAATATAAAAATTTCCCCCTTCAAACAAGATAGTCTTTTTATTCTTATTTGCTACTCTGGCTGCTGAGTGCAATGGGTATTTCTCAGGTATTTTGTTCAACAGTTTTCATAATTTCAAGTTTTCGTGATGCAAACCTCCAAAGCGGATAATTTTAGTCCACTTAAAACTGTATGTATCGGTCTAATTAGTCTTCACGTGCAAAATATGACCGTTTAGCGATATAGAATTTCGAACAATTCGTGATCTGATTGTCATCTTGGACGTGGATATTGCGTGTCGAGGTCCACATAAAATTGTAAATTATGATTGAATTACAATTATTTTCAATGTAAAACTTGACAATAGAGTTACAAACTTCAACTTTTCTAACTACGGAATATGAGACTGCCATTTTTCAAATTAATATTTGGAATAAGCATCTGGCGAACAGTGTCTTAAAAACGGATATATTCCCTTGCAATAAGATAATGCCAAGGTAGCAGGTGAAGCGAGTAATGACATGGCCCTTGGTTCATTAATTCATTGGTCGGATTTTCACCTTAGGCGGGATGTTTATCATAATTCAAATTTAAACTGTATGCCTCTAATTTGCCCTTGCATTTAAAAAATAACCATTCATCAACAATAGACATCAGTCTAAACCAAGCTTTAACAATACTTACTAGATGAGACGTTTTTGTATTTAATTTATGAAATGTCTCTACGCTGAACATTGTCTTCTGGGTAACAACTTCTACATACGAAAGATTGAAATGTCATAACTTTTAGTAAAATTATGACCTTTTTTTTAACAAATGAAAATAAATGTTAATACAATGTTAATATATTTATCTATTATACTGCTTAACATATTATTTAAAAATAAAAATCTTTTATTTGACAGTTGAGGTTCTGTGTTGTAATATTTTAAGAAAAGTAAAGCTATTAAGTTTAAAATGGAATAAAACAGTTAAATTTCTTTATTTTATTCAGACCTTTAAATGTTTTATTGAAAATGAAAAAAAAACCATAATTTTTCAAATTGCTAGTGGACATTTTTGTTTCTGATGAAATGGTTTAAAAAATATCGTTTGTTTTTATTACTTTGTTATCCTTCTATTCTGTAAACATAAACTTCTTGATGTAAAATGTACTATAATTTTAAAAACTGAATTTAAACAAAGTTATATTTTGAAAAAATGCTAATTTTTTAACATTGAACTGCATTAATATTTATTTTTATCTTTTATTTTCTCAGATATTATTTTTATGTTTATATGCAAGACGGAGTAAAGCTGGCAGTTAACTTTTCACACACAGTCCCCTGTGGTTTTCCGTTCTATAATTCGTGGATTCGACTCCCACTTCTATTATGAAAGATTGCAAATGGTTTGAAAAGTTCAAATTTACATAGCTCTTACGCTATCCTTGGTTTTGTAATAGAATCGCATTCTAAGGTCCGCGGCTCGATCTGCTGCTGAATAATTAGAGATGGTGTTGCGTTTCTGGTTTTTCTGTGCACTTCTGTTGTGGTGACTAAAAAGTTTCCCCTTTACCTCCATTGTAATGTGTGAATATAGTCTATTATTTAGGAAAACATAAATATACATTATATATTAAAAAAAAAATAAATAAAAAGAAAAAATTGCGGCTTTTGGACTACTTACCGCAAATCTTGAAACTCCGATTGAATTAGCCAGGTCTGTGATACAAAAAGTTACCAATGGTGATAAAATGATCATAATGATAAAGATGTATTAAAAAAAATGTATGTATAAAAAATACTAACAAATTTTAAAATTCTGTTCTTCATGTGTTTTTTCACTAACACAATAATTGAATTGATTCAAAAATAGACTCAGAATTAAAAAAGTGGATAACAGTATTTTTTTTTTTTATCAAATCTTACCATTTTCTGAAATTTTTCTCTGTTAAATATATCTAATCAGAATGAACGCCGACATTTAAGACTTTTATCATATTAAAAGTAAGATAACATAAAATTAATATGATAACTAAATATTATAAATTAACTTTATCATGCGTATATTTAATAACCTTTGTAGAAATGTTCAAAATTTTTACGGATTTTAAGTTATGTAATTAAATTTAATAATCGATATAATTCAAATGAAATATTTTTGATAAACGTATATTTAATAACGTTTGTTAAAGAAGTTAATTTGAACTATCGATTCTAGTAAATTTATAATCGTTTAAATTTTCAATTAGTGTAGAGATTTTTGTAGATATGTAGTGGCATAAGAAAAATTCGAATTAAAAAAAAAGCATTTTAGATGAATCACGATGTACCTTATTCTTAAATTAACACAGTGAGTTACATAATATTTTACCTGGAAACGTTTATTAAACGTATTTATTTTTAAATAGCGAATTTACAAATCCATTATCGTAAATTTTTGAGTTAAACCATTCGATATGCGTTAACATGTGAATCACGTGACATGATGCTTAAGATTCACCTTCAAAAATTAAATGTTATATTTATCTTAGAATCTCACAATTTTTTAATTTTTTTCGCAATTTTTCCTCATTGATGTTAAACACTGCTTTATTAATTTAATACTAAGGCATTCCTTCTAAATTTATTTTATGAAGCCTATTGAAGCTTCAATTCAATAAAACGTCATATGTAGACGCTATCAAAGAAATGAAAATTGCTTTCATTATTTATTTTCGCAGATGCGTTTGATTGGATGTGGAAAATATTTCTGTTTCTGTAGCGATTGATTCGTTGGGATGTGAATCACGTGATTCAAAAGTACTTGTTTAGAAAAAGGAAAAGAAAAAAAAACCACTCCCAGACCACTCTGTTTATTTTCGGCGTTCATGCATAATGTGTCAGTGTTTTAGATGAATAAAGCTTTAATTAAAAAGTAGGGGAATGTTTAAAAAATGTCCAAAGAATAGATTACTCGTACAGCAAATTTGAGAATTGATTATTCGTGTGCAACATTTCAATGTTTTGCTTAGGGAACTAAAAAAATTTATTCTTCAAAAATTAAGTTTTTTTCAAAAATTGATGAAATTTTTTCTTGATTCTGAGAACGTAGATTATCAATTTATGCACCAACCCATTAACTTATAGTTAACAATACACTTTGTGTTGAAGCTTAACAATGAGAATAGAAATCTCCTTCCCACTCCTCCTTTTGGCACTTTCGTAGAAACTAAAGTGCTATTCATATGTGTTCTGAATATTACTGCTGCAAGTAATCAAGATCAGGGATATGCTAAAAATTGCGTATTCATTTGTTTCTATGCATTCGTATTTTATCGTGCTACAAAAATAAGGCAAAATTGTAACAGCTAGACTTAAAAAATATACGATTTTGCGTGATTTTTTTATCATAGGTACAGTATAACATATATATAGGTACAGTATATCATAGGTACAGACATTTTCTGAAATATTTTGAGTGATTAATATTAAATCATTTGATAAAAATTAATTTTTTTCCATGTGTGAAAATTTTTCTCATTTCTTTTTTAAAAGTGTTTCACTGGATAAGTTTTAAGATTTTTTAAAAACTTCAGGGAAAGATTTTTATTAAAACATGCAGAAAATATTAAAAATATGTTTTTTTTTAAATTTTAATTTGAAAATATCAATATATTACTGGTGACATCCTAAAAAGGAAAACCAAAATATTCTATGTTAAATTTCTGTTTCCAGTAGATGTGCATGAAAGATGATGTATCACTTAATTTATTTCGAACTTATTTCGCGTGGAGCGTTTTGTATTGGAGATAATCATACTTTATTGTTGAAAGCTGGTTTGTCTGTCAAACAATTCTCAAAGAGTAAGATTCATACAAAGATTTGGTTTGTCTGTCACACAACGGATATTTTTTGCATAAGAGTTCTAGACCGAGACGTACAGTTTTGAGTAGATTCCTAATCACTACAAACATTCATTCATGAGGTGTGGGATCGAATTCACGAACTGTTGAACCAAAGGCCAGCTGGGCATATTTTGTACAAAAGTGTCTTGTTTTGATTTTAATTAATTCTATAATTTCTCAAAGCTAAATAGTTTTTTTTAAAATATAATGTAAATAGAAATTGAAAAAATAAAGAAAATTTATAAAACATTTTTGGTTAAAGATTTTTGTTCATTGTACTTTTCAATCTGTGACAATCAATGTCTATCAATAGTGATCAAGCATTTTGAAATTCATTATCTATGCATTTAAATTGACTCCGTTGGAATGAGTAAAATTATGTAATAATTGAATATTATACATAATGATACTGGCGTACTGAAAATACTGAAGTATAAATAGAAAGTAAACTCATGTATGTGTGAAATCCACTCACATATTAATGTTTATCAGTCCGAACACAAATTTGGAGAACAATAAAAAAAACACTATGGTAAGGATTTTGTAAAATAAAGGGGGACAAGAAGTTATTAATTTTTTCGTTGATATGTACATGTCCTGTTCACGTGCTTTCAGAAAAAGTATTAATGCATATAAATTATGCATAATTTACTTAAGAGTTGGTTAAATGTGCGAACCACGGGAGTTGTAAAAATAAGTAAAGTTTTGAATCTCGTTTGATTAAGATAACTTTCTCTGTATACATAATTCCTGATTTTTATATTTTTCCTTTGTTATGTATACAAAGGGTATAAATGTTTGCTTATTACTGTGTCGCTGTATTCGCTGTGAGTGCAGTTTGGTCACTAGGTTACATTTTGCACACGTCTACTAATTCAACCGAGATTTGTATTTCAACTAGATTCCATATCACTAACAACATTCACATCTGAGAAACCGAACTGGCAGCCGAATGGTTAGCGCTTTAGCTTTTAGTTAACAGTTCGTGAGTTCGAATGTCATTTCGGGTCTGTATGTCTATAGTGATTCGGAATCTACTTTAAACTGTAGCTTCCGATCTAATTAATCATTTTGTGCAAAACATTGGCCATTGATTTGCAAGCAAATCAAACAATGCCGGAGATGGGAAGTTAACCCACGATTTCTTGGACTAAATGCCAGAGCATTAAACATTCACCTACTATCTTGACTCAGCAGTTTTTAAGAAAGTATTCGATACAGTTTTAGACGCGATCTGAAAAAACAGTTCTTGTCATTAACCTTGTTATTTGCTCGGGGTTTGATTTATTCCAGATTTAATCCAAGTATATATCGAGGAAAGTATAATACCAATGACTATTCCACGAATGTTTGTTTAAGACGAAACTAAGTATAATCCAAACTTGTGTAAATTGGAATTGTTTAGGTTTTAAGATTTTGCCTTATTCAAACAACACCTATTTATTAAAAGGTTTATTACATAATTTTGTAGTATAAAACTCTCTTGTGTTTCTATGAATATATACTTTTAAAAATTCATAAGCAAATGAATATAATGAGAAAATAGCTGTGGTAATCTCAATAAGTTTATGTATATATTATGGCTATGGATTTGCTTGAATGAAATTATAAAAGAATAATTTCGAATTTCATTCACATAAAATTAAAACCAAATCATTCTTTTCTAGAGTTTTAAAATAGTTTTTAAATAATTATATATTATAAAAGCGTTAGTGTCCAAATAATTTTAATATCAATGATTATTCAAAGCTTTTAGCCGAAACTGCAGTTTTCCAACTGATAAAGATGTTGATTTTGTGATCGGTAGACTGGTAGTTGAGAATCTGAACCAACTAAAAGTGAACTCGAAGAGTATAAAATTTATAGTTTTCTCCCCCTTTATATCCCGTCATGGACAGAGTTCTGGCCTTCGGCGCAACAGCTCGTGGATTCATTTAATTGCATAGGGATTCGGAATGTCTTTTAAACTGAGGCTGGTCTAATCAGCCCTCCTGTACAAAAATATCATCTGGTCGTGGTTTGAATTAGAGGCTGATTTTACAGTTCCAAAATTATGATTTAAGGTGTATTCTTATTATGCATATACACCTAAGTCTGTTTTTACACGGTAGATTGGTTCCAGAAGAAGCCGTGTAAAAAAAAAAAAAACGTGTAAAAAAAGACATTGATCTTATACAAAAATGGGTGATTTGTTCCTAATCTCTAAAACCTATTAAAATTAGTGAAAAACAGGAATTTTTAAGAACAAGAATTCATGTTTATTTTATTAAATCAAATATATAATGCTTATTTTCACAAGCATAGTAATTAATGATAAAAAAGATATGCACTCTAATCTTAAAAGTAATATAAATTAAATGTATGGCAAGTTCAGGAACTAAAAAACTATGTTGTGAACGAAAAGAATAGGTTATTCAATTTTTAAGGTAAAAAATAAAATAAAATAGAATAGAATAAGTGATAATCATAAATACAACAACATAAATTTAATTGCTGTCGTCATCAGTTATTCGTAAATAACTGAATAAATACAAAATATTTTTTGGCTTACCTTTTATCTTAATGCGTTAAAATTAAATTTAATGGAAAATCAAATTTGTCTGCAAAAAATTTCTTTACCAAACACGTCTTATTGCATTGACAGTTCACAAAATATTAACACGTTTCAATTGCTCTGACCAGTAAATTTTATTGTATGCACATAAAGGGAATTCCCCTACTTGTTTGTACGCGCTAAAGGGGAATTCACTTAAATCTTTAAGCTAGTGTTCGCAAACTATCGATACTATCGATGGTTTCAGACTTTTTTCTTTCATAAATACTTTTTTGTGATATGAACATACTTCGCAAAAATTAAATTTGACAAAAAAAATTTAAGTACATAAAATTTCAAATCGTGCTAAATGGAATAAAATCGTGTAAAAAAATTAAAAATATTCAATTTTCAAACCGTGTTATATCAAAACCGTGTACAAAAAGACCGTGTAAAAACAGACTTAGGTGTAATAGATCTTTTCCAGTAGAGAAAGTACATTTCGTGTTTTATAAATAGACACTACAAAAACTAAGGATTATTTCAGTTGATAATCTACGTTTGTTAATTGGTCAGGATTTAATGTGTCCTGCTGGATTTAGAGTTTTGCTGGGAGATTTTGTGTCAACATGTATTAATCTCATATAACTGCATCATTTCTTGACATAGTCTTCGGACATGAAACAGTAATCCAGTGTTTAGAATTTTCACTTGTTAGCTGAATGTCAGTGTTCTTCCGTTCTACAGTTCGGAAGTATGTGGGTTGGATTCTAACCTTAGGTTTGTATGTTTGTAGTAATTTCAAATCTATTTTAAAGTGTACTTTCCGTTGGAACTAGTTTTCCTGTAAAAACTGTGTGTGACTTGAACACTAAACCACCTATTCTTACTCAACGTGAGCATGCAAATACTTAGCTACTAACAGCTTGATTAAATTATAAATTAATCTAAGACATCAAAAAAAAAATTAATCATCAAATAAGACATCTAAAAAGATTATGCTTTCTTTAAATTATAAATTAAATAATGTAGGATTAAAAAATAATAAAATTTACTCTTAAAATTTGTAATAATTTTGTAGTTGGAAAATGCTTATACACTATCTACCAATAAGTACTTAGACACCAATGCAAATGAGGATATATGCAATCTTTCTGTACTTTAATATCATGTAGAAAGAGTACTGGCATTAGTCCCATGCCAGATGCTACCAAATTCAGAGTTGTCTAATTTCGAAAAAGGCGTAATTATCGGATATCATAGGTCGATCCTTAAGAGACATGTTTGGTGAATAAAACATTCAAAAATCGTCATTGGCTTTTGTGGTTAAGAAGTGAAAGGTTAATCGTTATTGTCGAAATGGGCTTTAACCTGGCAGACTTACGAAATTAAGAAACAGGACCGATGATCGCTGTCCAAAGAAATTCGAAAAAATCGCACTAAACCAATGGCCCACATATTCCAGGAGTTTCAACAAGCATCCAACACAGTTGCTTTGATAAATACCTATAAAGAAGCACATTTGCTGGTTTTCCATGGTCATGCTGCTGCCTATAATCCCTTGATAACAAAATCCAGCCGCGTTGCTGTTTCAGGTGATACGAGGTACGTAAAAATTGAACCATAGTTGAGTGGATAAAGATTCTCTGGAGTGATGAATCCAGATTGAAGCTGTACTAGTTGGATGGCTGAGTCTAGGTTTGGCGTATGTCAGGATAATGCTTTTTGTCAGAATGCATTGTGCTAACAGTAAAGTTTGGAGGCGGTAGAATTAAGTATCGGGATACTTCTGGTAGTATAGACCGAGACCTTAAATCTCAATTCACGGTAAGCTCTAAACCGACTAGTACTTCACTATATGGACGAAAATATATTTCCTACTCTGACAATTTGACGGAGAGGATCATTGTTGCTTACGGAATGACTATTTGCGTTGTCCATCTTAGATTTGTACGCTGGACATTGCAAATAAGGTTGTCGTAAAATATAGTAAATTAATAGGACTGAATCTTATAGAACACCTCTATGGGATGAGTTGGACTGTCAATTGTCCAAAATCGGAGAAGAACTTACATGTCTTCTTCAAGCCATGTGGAAAAAAATACTACTGCCTATCCAAACACTTATGGAAAGCAAAACCAAAACTACCAACTATTGAATATGAATATAAATTGTTTTTCTCTTTTATCACTGATGTCCAAATATTTTTTGAAAGATAGTGTTAAATCGGAAATAGAATGCAGGGATTGAGAGGGAGAGAGAAAGAGAAGTTAATCTAAAACAATTTATCTTAAATTATTTTAAAAAATAGAATTCAGTTATTCAAAAATCTCAATTGTAGATTCCAGCTCTAATCTTCTGATTTTGGGTAAATATTTTCCGTTAGAAAAATGCGTACAAAAATTATAAATGCATTTATGTATTTGTATATTCAATAGTTCTTGGGTCTGATTCCTACCTCTGGTGTAAGTGTTTTTAGATACTCAAAATACACTTTAATTTGTAATTCTTATAAAAGAAATAAACTGACTAAAAGGCGAATTTTCTTTTCCGACTTTGGGGGCGAGTTTTGATAATTTAAATGTTAGTTTTCTGACTTAAGTTCAAAAGCTCGTAGGTACAATTCCTATATCTAGTGTGTATGCTTGCTGTGATTTGAAATAACTTTTACACATCTGAGATAGATAGTCTAAAAATAACGAAAATAATAAGCCAAACCAAATCTGGTTGTGGATTTTCTTGTCTCCTATTCAAACGTGTTAAAAACCACGAAAATTTTGGGGTTTTCTCTTTACTTGACTCTAAATTTGCAATGAATAAAGCTAAAAAAATTTTTAGCATTATTACTGTAACATATCATAATCTAATTTTTAAATTTTGTTTTACACACGAAATTAGTCTACATGAGTTGAAATCAGATGCTGTCTGATTAAAAGTTTCAACCATGAAAGGATTTGTGAAAATATTCGAAATGTTTAACGTTATTTATCTGATTTGAACTTATAGAAAAGTGAAATTATGAAAACTGGAATGATGTCTGGTTATGAATCCAAGTGTCTTTCTTTTAAATAGCCGTTCATTTCACTAGTACTCTAACTCCTCTAATTGACTTCCTTATTAAAGAATTCATTGTTTCTAAGAAAGGGAAATTTAGTTCATTTGAGTAATTATTGATTAAAATTTGATAAGGATGTTAAATTTAACCAACATTTCTTAACAGAATCACTATGTTGAATGGTTTCTTCATCAATATTCTAGCATGAAGATCAACGAAATGCAGTTTATTTCTTATCATTTCATTAATTTGTGTTACAAAATGATTGGACTATTTATAGGTTTAAGCCGCCCAACCTGTCTAGTGGTTAGCGTAACTGATTACAGATGGGGAGGACCTGGATTCAAATCCCGGCTCGGGCATGGATGTACTTTCCCTTTCACTTTCTCTCTCTGTGTTTCTTGTCCTTTACTCAGATGATGGATGAATGTGGCCCACCTTATAAACGGGTGTGTGGTGGCGTGACCGATGCTACTCGTACCACCGTGACTTGGTTCACAGGTGCCCACCAGGTTACGATAAAATGAGTAGCAGTTTCCGGCCTTGTTGGGGCTAATGGACTAATGTACTATACTTGCTCAAGGGTGCCCGCCATTAGAAGCAAAAAAAATATTTAGGTTTAATCTTACATTTGTTGCAATCTTAATTTCTTTTTGCATTCTGGGAGAGCGTTTTTGGTTTCTCATTTTTTATTTATGACTTGCATCTAATATCTTTTGCAAATGTATTTGACGAGTAAATTAATTTTACTCTTGCCTTCACAGATTTTTCTAAAGTGTAGATGTATTGTTACTAGTTTTTCTTTCTTGTTAAAAAGGCAATACATTATTTACTGTCATTTTTTGTTAAAGATACATCATATTATCTGTAGACAATGTGGTTCTCTCTGATGTCTTTGAGAAGTCGCAGGATTACGTTTAACATTCCGTAATTTCTTTTTCTTTCAATGAATAACATGTAACATTGTGGATTAGCTTTTGAAAGCTTGCCAATTGATATAAACATTTCATAGCCGAGTTGATAGCCGAGCCGAGATGGCAACTGAATGTTTACACTCTGGACTTAAATTAAACAATTTGTCAATTCGATTCCACCTTCGGGTTTGAAATGTTGTAGTAGTTCTCAATCAAGTTTAAACTGTTGCTGCCGAACAAAATAAGCACTCCTATGCAAAAAGTAATCATAATATGGTAAGTAAACAAAATATTTAACAATATCGTTAAATATATTTGGTTTGGTAATATCCCTTTAAATTTCACGCACTTTTATTTTTTGATGTTTCACAAACCAAAATATCCTCGATTGCTGTTTGTGAAAGGTATTCATATGTTTGTTATTAGTTTCTTATATTCGGTATTAAAACACTAATTCAACAAAATTAATAATTCATTGACAGTGCATATGCCTTCAAGTTATAAAAACGTTATGCACTATAAAAATATTTAAATGATTAATTCTCATCAAATTTTAAAACATTTTACATTTTTACATATTTTGAACAGCAAAGATAAATTTTTATCTTTTTTTCCAGAAGTTTGTTTTAACAAATAGTTTCAATAATTTTATTTTTATCCATGCAAACATTTGAATGATGTCAAAATGCTACATTCTCTTAATGAAAGCTTTAAAGAGAGAGGGAAGCTTTCATTTATCTGTGGTTATTTTAGTAAGTTATTTCAAATTATACAAAACATGTTTAATTTTTATTTGATCATGAAAGCATACTTCTGTAAATCAGATATGTTTGTATTAATTAATTTCTCATGTACAATTTATATGTTTTATTTTTATTTATTATTGTAGACTACCAACTAACCTTTTATGTTGTTCATGTAAACCATATTTTTATTATTCTATTAAGTTCAAAGTTTGTATTGTGTCTGTCAATCACAAATGATTGACATTATGAGGATTTCCCCACTTGAGAAAAACTGCCCTACATCAACTCGCAACGAGTGTGATAAGTAACTTATGGTGAATGTATGTGAAAAATTTCATCATAACTCATTCTACGTCATGCATATTGATGTCTAACCTCACCTCTTGTAAGTGTTGGGTAATACTATGAAAGTTCGCAAGTTTCTCCAGTGTTAGTCATAGCGATGATAGTCTGATTAATTTCTGCATCTTGCATTTTCTCTAACCAGAAAAATCTGAGATCTTGTTCTTCGGTGCAGATTTCTAATAGTGTGGTCATGATCAATCTACAACAGAAGAACGAAAAAATGGAGGAATTAGGATCAATCTCTTCTATAGCATTACCACAACAGTAAAACAGGGAAAGATTGAAATCAGTATACATTATATCGAAAGAATCATTTGAAAAAATAGACATTAAACCTGAAAGAAATTAACGTATTTTCATAAATTTCAATTCTTTGAAAATTTAACATTTGTTTCCTATATTTGACACATTCCTAATTCTTTGAAAAGCAGGCTGGACTATTTTTTGCAAAATCTTGTTCGTTTAATCCGCTAAAATATATGAAATCGTTCTTTGAAAGTTCGTTTTATTGTATTTTTTAGAAAAATTTTTATTTATACATTTTTTACTAAGAACATTGTTATAGCAGCATATTTGTTTAGATATAATTCAGCTTGAAATTACATAATTAATTCATATACAAAATCAACGGAACATGAAAAGACCAATTCGTGGAGAGCTCACATTTTCGTCAAGGTTTTAAATTACACAAGTTCTGAACTTGATTCGAGGAATGGTTTGGTTTGTTTTTCACCAATAATAAAATTGCTCCTACATAATAATTACCCTGATTTTAAAAAGCCATTTTTAATCCCTATAAATCTAGAAAACTCTTGAAATTGGTATATAATGATCCAAATGTTTATTTACATCTACGATTGAGTAATCTTGGTATACGGTGCTGGGTACATTTCATTCTATGTAAATTTTATAAGCAACTTCTATGTTAATTTTATTAAAGTTGCTGTGTTTGCTAGCAACATTGATACTTGTGTATTACGAGTTAAATTGCCAAATACAATCACAATAAAAGTCTGAATTATTCAAAACTTTGCTAACATTTTGAAAAATGGAGATCTAAGTAAGCAGCATTAATAATCATTGTATTTGATCACAAAGCAACTAAGATTTCACATAATGTAATTAACTTCTTATTGTTAGTTTTAACTGCTTATAAATATATGTTAAAAATTGGATATATCATTTCGGCAGATCGCCGTAATTTCCTCAAACTATTGACACCAGTGTTTCTCAATTAATAAACCTAATATTTGAGTTATTGATTCGTTACTTAAATGGACACACAGCGGCGCAGAAATTATGAATTGACAAACTCCTAAACACCTTCGCGCATTTATTTATTTTTTCCCCTTGTGAAATAGTTTTTTTGCACTTATTATGGATTTTATTATCTGTAAATTGCTCATGAACAAAAAAATATGTGCTGGATTTTTTCAAATTTTTTTCATTTATTTGAATAATTTGAAGCAAAATGATTTAGGCATCAAAAATAAACAGTTTCGCTCGAAATAATTTATTCTGCCAACACCTGATGAAATTGTATTTATGATCTTTCGCAACGAAATAGTTCTGCAAATTGTTAAAGTAAGGGAATTTTTTCCTTCCATGCTTATCAATGATAGATTGCATGGTATAAATTTGAAATAAAACTGTTACGAAAAATTTATTTGGTCAATAGATTGAATTGGGGAAAAAAAAAAAAAAGATGAACTTAACCGTATGTTTATGCTTTTTGATTGTTTATGAACTTGTTAGCTTGAGTTCACATTGCTTTTAATTTTTTTAACAACAGTCCCATAAGTTATTATATTCATGGACCCATATTGCCTTGTTTTAGAACTTCGTAAATGAACTCAGTGTTGTAGTTCTAATGCACAGTGTAAGTATTCAAAAAAAAAAAAAAAAAAACTTGAAGACCTATAATTTTTCAGAAGGAAACGCATAACAGAAAAATTTTGCTGGGTGTTTAACTTTGCTTAATGATTAGTCCTAAAGTTACGGTAAATATTTTTTCCATGCTATTTTTCTGTAATGGCTTTTCATTGATTGTAGGCTGCATTTAGTGTCTCAGGAGGAAGAAACCGGAAAAACTCCAGCATCCACACTCGACAGACTTGCATTCAATTAGAAAAAGTCAACATCTCAACTTTCATTGTTCATCAGCGTCTACGTTCGAATTTGGAAACTTGCTTTTCATTTATTTGCTCATTTATTTATTTATTTTATTTATTTATTATTATTATTTTTTTTGATTAGAAGCTTTTAGATAAAAATTTATAGTTTTGTGTTTAAAAATAATTCTTTGAAAGATTTTAATACTTATGAAGAGTATCTTTTAAGTTACGATAAAAATGTTTTAATCCCTCTTAACTTATTCAATATAAATAATATTGGAAGAAATATATAATTTCTCATACTGATTTTATGACTCAAACTCTTAGAATGTTTAAAAAATTTTTATGTTAAGAATATCTTAAAAATAATTCTCGTAAATGACCTAAAACTATTTTTTCTTGAATCATATTAACATATAAATGTAGGAATTTTTTTTTTTTTCATTTTCTTCTAAATACTGTACTGTAGCTGAAAAACTATTTTGAAAAATTGAACTTAGAGCCTATTAAACTATTCAAATTAATTTAGCAATCAAATTCTCTAATTTGTTGTCTTAAATTGTTGGTAAGTAAAAGGAGCTGAAAATATGACATGTGAAATAGTGTCGCTGCTGTCTGAATACGTCATTTGCGAGGAGCACAAAAATGGATGTCTCAGAGCAAAGTGGCAGTTGTCGCTTCGTGACTGATTTAAGAAATCAGGTATAGCGAAACTGCTATACCAGGTTTTGTAACAATGGCATCCAGACATCATTTGACCGAATTATTTCAATGCCGAACTATTGGGTGACTCAAGTTAGGACAGTCAAAGGTGGCTAGCTGGCTGAATATGAGTCTGTTTGTGATTCATAGAATTTGGCAACAATTTCTAACCTTTGATTCGGCATCCAGGAGGTTCAGCTAAGGATAGCCACGTACTACCACAAGTGCCGATGACCGATATTTGTCATTTTGCATATGAAGAAATAGAACCGCAACTCCAATTGAACTCAGATACTCCCTCGTTGCAGGCTCCGGAAGGTTGGTATCCCTACCAACCTTGAGTCAAAGGGTTCACGAAAGTGGTCTTTATGCAAGGCTAGCAGTCATTTGCGTCCCGCTCACGTCACTCCAAAGACAGGAACGTTTGCAATGGACACGTCAGCATGTTCATTGGAAGCGTGAGCAATGGGGTGCTGTTTTCTTTACGAATGAGTCCAGGTTTATCTTCGAAAGCGATAGTAGGTGCATTTTCATTTGAAGAGAACTTGGAACTCGTTTTCATCCATCCCAACATCCATGAAGGAGATACATACGGATCAGGCAGCATCTGTGTTTGATGTGGTATCATTTTGGGTGAACGCACAAACCTCGATGTATTTTCCCGTGGATGCTCACGCCTATAAAGATGACATCCTGGATGCTTATGTACTCTCTAATGCCAAGGCAATAGGTCAGGTTTTCGTGCTATAGAATGATAATGCGAGACCACACATTGCTCACATCCTAGATGCTTATTTTGAACAGAAAACTATTTAGCTCTTGCTGGGGACCGCTTAATCACCAGATCTTAACCTAGTTAAGCATGTTTGGGAAAATGTAGGACGGCGTGTAGCTGTTCTCAATCCTCCTCCTCGGACCCTAGCAACGCTTTCAACTGCTTTGGAAGAGCAATGACTCGCACTTCCTGCATAATTAATAGACCGCATAATTGAGAGCATCATACATAGCTACATATGCTGCATTGCTTCTCGGGGGAGATTATACACCACATTAAAGATACTTTTCCTACACCAAACTTATACCTCCCATTCGTTCATTGTATACGTATGCTAATTTTTATAACACCATAATTGTCTGGTGATTTATTTTTATGCAGTTTTCTACCTTTTTATGTGATGTATAATGTGCTTAAGTTTCATTAAATTCCGCGCATAACTTTTTGCGCTATTGTCATTTTGGAAATGTTTCCTTAATTTATAATAATTAGTATATATAGCACATAGTATATATATATATATATATATATATAATTGCATTTTAAATGCTTACATACTTCTCTTAAAATCAGATTGTGCTTAACACTAAAACTACCGAAAGGGGTCATTTTACCCATTTTCCCATTAATTTTGCCGAATAAAAAAAATCCCCGGTATGTTTAGTGTTAAGTTATATTTCACATGAGCATTATCATCTTAATTTATTTTATATCATTCAGCTTGTTTATAAATATCGCTATATTGTCAATACTTTTTATCAAAGCATTGTTTCGCGAAGTTATTTTGTTGGAATGTGGAAATCAAATAACAGTCGAGATTTTTTATTTGTTGAGTTTTTTTAAACGTTAACAAAACAGCGTTTTCTGCCATTTTGTTTGATAATGTGAAGGCTTCGTATATATGTATTTTAATGCATGAAAGATAAATGTATTTCAATGCGCGAAATTTTTTTCTACGATGTTTTTCACATTTTAAGTAGAAATGCCGATTTTTATTTGATCTTCTGTGTAAAAATTGATATATTTTTCCCTCAAGTTCAATATGAAAAAAAAAAAAATGAAATGTTCCATATTTGATAATAAAGGATGGATTGACAAGATCTAGTTATCAGTCTTTTTATTATAAATATAAAAACCCAAAATGTGTTCCTAAATGGAGTTTAAAATCATGCTATCATTTCCTATTTTTTAATAAACTTAATAATGAATTGAATTTCAATTTTATACCTTATGGATTCTTTTATTTTTACATATTTGTTATAATAATTTCTCTATTTATGCCTAGTCTTAATACGAATATTTACCGAAGTTTATTAATTGCCCTTGTTTTCTAATAAATCTATTATTTAATTAAAATCATTTATTATTTTTCACATTTTAAACCCTATATTTGCGTATATTTTTCAAAAATTTTTTAAAGAAAGTAACATCGCTTTGTACACCGAGTAATGTAATGTGTATATTTTACATAACTGGGAAAAAGAATTTTATATTCAATATTTTTATTTTCATTATTTTGAATAGATTGGCTTTGTGTGTGAGACATTTGCTTTCGCATAACTATTGATTAAGATGTAAATATACTATACAAAACGTTACACAAATTTTTCTGTCTTTCCAAACTTCTTCCTTTCAATTCATAAATTCAATCCATTTATTCACAAAGCATTCGATACCGTTTAATCATATGATTAATATTAACTAGTTGCATTAAATGTACTATTGTAAAACAACATTCATTATGTTTATACACATTAATTTAATCCTTGATTAAGTGCTTTCAAGCGATCGCATTATTTTCTATAAAAGTGGATTATATTGCTTCTTTTTAATTCAAATGATTAATAATCTAAAATCTGAATTTTTCATCATATTGCACAAAGAATGGCGTGCAATTCATTCAATCGCAGTAAAAAGTAAAATGAAAATTTTGCTTTTTATTATGATTGAATTCAATTGAATATAAAACTTCACTGAAAAGTAAAATTTAAATAACTCTTTAAAAGATCTCGAATATAAACTGCGTTTTTGTACTGAGTTGATAAATGTTAATATGCAAAACAAGAGAAACATTTAGCAAGATCTTGAAAGTCTATTTTCCTCGAAATTATTGATTTAAGAAACCAAATGCGCGTGATAAAAACGATCATTCAATAATTGTGTTTTGTTTCGAAGTTAAGAGATTTTCTTTAGCTAATGTACTTTTTGACATAACATTCAGAAGAAATGTGTTATTTTCAATAATTTTATTATTTTTAAAGTGAATTTAAATATATGTGAGAAAAAGAAACAATTGAATAATATTTCACAATTGAAGCATCGAATTGTTATATATCGATATTGTTAATATTATCAGCCGTTATATATAGTACAAAAATCTTCATGGCTTAAAATTAATAAATTTCTTTTCTACTGGTTTATTGAAAGCAAAAATAAAAGCAGAAATTTCCGAAGTATCTCTAGTGTGAGAAATGTCTTACACAATAGTAAATAAACACATTTATGATATTCTATGAAAATATTTATTTATGATATCATTAGTATATGTTAAAAAATATTCTTGAATACTGTGAAATTTTTTGTTCCTTACAAACAAGTTGATTAAAAAAAAATTTTTTTCCCAATTTGTTACTAAAATGATTAAAACTAATATTGATCAAAAGTTACACGTGTATGAACACAGCTCTCTGCTAATATCAAAGTAGTTTATAATAGATATTACTTTTTTCTCTGTGTATATAGTATATTGAATTGTTTTATTTTTATTTATATATTTTATAGTTTTTTTACCTTTATATGCCAGGTAAAAAATCATTGAATGAATTTTTATTTCCTCCTATTTTTATTTTAATAGAAATAATTTACTTTTAAATATTTCAGGAGCAAGATAATTTAATTTAAAAAAATTTGTAAAATATTTCAATTTTAGCGCTTTTTTAAATTAATTCCTTAAATTAAATAATTTAATTTTTACAAATATAGTTCAGCCATATCAATATTAATCAAAATGTAGATGTATGAATGGTTGTGATTTAGTGACTTAAATTGAGTCAATTTTTTCATTTAAGCCTTTAAAATACAACGTTGATTTACATAATAAGGCTTTTTTCTACGTTCCTATCTATGAATTCTATGTGACAGATGTGGAGATGCTCCCTGATCTGGCGCGCGCCTCTCACTTTTTTTCCTTTCTCACTTCTAAATACTTATGCCAGCTTCACTTCTCTTTACACACAATTCGGATTATAAGTTCTCCCGAACATAAAACAACTATGTTTTGATACCGGCCATCCATTTCAATGATATGTAAAACGGCTGGCACGGTTCAAACAACATCATGTCGGATCTGTAAGTATTTATTTTAAATGAAATCTAAATCATTCTTTGTTTATGCGTATGTTGTATTTAAATTTGTTGAAAACTTTCAACATGTAAATAATGTGTGATTTTAAAAGTATACTAGTGTACATTTATCAGTTATTATATTATTTATTTTATATATGTTTAATTACATTGCATATTGAATTATATACATTTCATTTTATTCAAATACTTTAATCTTATTTTAATTAAGATTTACTTTGGAAAATAAAGTACATATTTTAGGAATGAGATGTATACTGGTATACGTCCTTTATCTTATTTAATAATAATCATACAGCAAATCGATTAAAAATATATCACTTATGTGTATGCTCTACAAAAAATTTTAAAAATTTTCTTTCTATTAATTTCTGTGCTTATTAATAATGAAACTGATAAAATATTGGTTTAAAAATATGCGTATTTTTAATCTTTATATTGCTAAATAATGTATAAATCCTACCTTACTTTAAAAGTTGGCCATTAATTATTGATTCGCAATTTTCGTTTAGTATTAACTTATAAATTTGTTACTATCTTCATTTAAAGCAGTTAGTGACAAAAAGTTTCTAAGAAATCAATAGTTGTTTGTTAAATATTTTAAAAAGTTCCTACTATAACATTCTTCTTTCATATATCTTTCTTTATTTCAGATCTGTTTTCTAAGTACAAAACATTAAATTCTTATTTGCTCTGTACTTTTTCAGTTCGTTTAATTAATAAAAAAAATTATTTTAATAAATAATAAGCTTAGTGTTATATCTGTTCTGAACACCTCACATATGAATTAATCTTTTAATTTTTACTGTTTAAAAAGATATATGCCTCGAATAAGTACATACTTTACGCAGTGTATATTTCATTAAAACTTTTTTTTTTTTTTGACTAGAATTTTATTTTCCTTTTTAAGTACTTAAATTCCTATTTTCTCCAATTTTCGAAATATTTTTGTGGAAACTTTTTAATGCGTGTTAGGTATTTCTATTATATTTAATTGCTGCCGTGGTATCTAAAAAAAATAACGCATATTTTAAAGTGATTTTTATTGTTTTTAATAATCTTTAAATATCGCTTTAAAAAAAATCGCAGTTATATTTTTAAAGCTTAAGCATAAAATTTACGCGTTTTATAAAGTAATTTATGAAATGTGTATGTTTTTGTTTACTTTCTCAAATAAAAATAAATAATTCTTCTTCTCATTTAATATAATTTTCTAATTTTTCTATTATGTAATCTGATGAGAATGTTCAACATAGCACATTTCGTATAATTTTGCAACTCTTAATTTGTAATTGTAATAAACTGCATCCGTGGTATGACAAATGTCAGATTTAAATACAGATTTTTATTTTAAAAGTTGTAAATTAATCGTTGCCTTACTAGGCATGTGCAGTGCTTAATGTTTAACACTTAATGTAACTTTGTGTGTTCTTTATAGTAAATTTATAAAAAAAATATTAACATGCGTCGAATTTTAATTCAAAATTCAGTGAATTAATTTTAAGTTTGTAGTTTCTGACTGCATTAATATTTGTACTATATGCGAATTAGAATGCGAAGAGTACTTTTTTAAATTGCGAAACTGCTCTTTAGCAAATTTAGAAATGATTGACTATTGAAATTTAATGTGTAAATTATAATAATGAAAGGCACTTTAACAACATGGTAATAGAAAAACATTGATTTGTGAATTTATTTGATATGTGGAACATTGATATGTGGAAAAAGTATTTTTAATGTTTACTTAATTTTGTGAAAATATGTATACGATATTAAATTAACAAAAGAATGCATTACATATTTTTAGTGAATTATACGCTTCAGTGAATTAATTTAAAATCTAGATTTTATTATTATTATTTTGTGGTCGCAATGTATAATTTTTTCATGCCGAGTTCTTCATTTTTTAGAAACACTTAAAATCCTTAACTATAAGAAAGTAACATAACAGGTGTTTGCCAGCTGCAATCAAATTCCAATTGCAGAAGTAATATATAAGCCACTATTGTTAAAACTTATTGATCAAACATCTCTACTATTCATTTCAATATTTGTTTAGTTGTAGTATAAAACACTTTTACTGTGTAAACATAACTGCCATTATAAGTTTAAAAGTGCTAACTTCAAATATTTTTAAAATCTGCGAACTTATTTACAATTTCAGAAATATACTAATAATTTTACCTTTTATTGGCAATTTACCTCTTATTAAAAATACAATGTTTATAATGCCAAATGTTTTCGAAAAATGATAACGCAATTTTACTGCATTATAATAATTTTGCCCATTTTTAATTTCTGGCTTTCATTTCAATATTTCATGAGTTCGATTTCAAACTGCATGGATATAACGGGCTTGGATATTTGTAGTGATTCGAAGTCTACTTAAAACTGCAGGTCCTGGTCGATTTATTCTTTTTATTCGAAAATGACTTGAACCCAATCATTTGAGATGACAGTTTTTATTTTATCTTAGATATCTTAGATAATAAGTATTCAAAATACTAATTTTTATATTTTGTCCATTTTATTGTTTTGGGAAATTTAAGATTTATTTAAATTACGATTGATTGAAAAAGCTATACATTTTAACATTATGTTCTATATGTTGAGGAAATAAATTACCTAATGTAGTTCAGTACAATATTTATATTATGCTATAACTTCTAATTTTATGTTTAATATATCTTAAAAGTGATAGGATAAAAATCTTTACCAATAATATTTACTTATCTAAATATCTATGTCTTTTTTTTATTACGGAAATTATTCTACGGAATTATTTAATGAATTTAAAAAATACTCACTCATTAATATATGTTTCGAAGTATTAAATATAAAAACAATTTAAATAATTATCTTAGTTTTTCAGAATCCTCAGAAATGCAATAAATAAAAAATTTTTTCGTTACTTTGTTAGGTATCCTTTACTATTTAAAACAACTTTATTCTGGAGGACGAACATTATTATTTATACTTTCCTATAATCACTGTTTTTTGTTTTAATTTTTTAAAAAATCTAATTCCTTAAAATTTATTTTCAAATATATTAAACCAAGCTTAAATGGTACTGCGATTCACTTTAAAATTTTTGGGACAGATACTTTATACAAAAATTGGAAGCCATCATTTCCTAATGTTTATCTTTAAAAATGATCAAATTTTGTATCGATAATTTTAAATTACGAAAAATTAGGCAACCTAAAGGTGAAGGAAATTTGCGTAAGAATATAAAATGGAGACTAAGTGTATATGAAAAATGCAAAAATATTGTAAAAATAAAAAGATGCCCCTGTGAAATAATTTGGTTGAAAGTATGTGACAGAGAATGTAATGTTTGTGGAAGTAATACAAAATGTGTTTTATATGAGTTGTGGTTATCTCCAAAACAGAGCTTAGACCACTGCATGCTTTTTTGCATTGATGCGATGAAACTATCTGTCAAGTTTTCGAAGATACTGCTCCTTTGTTGGAAATGTGGAATCTTCGAATCCTGAGTGTAAAAAATAGCTATCTTTGTCTCGTGATTAAAGAATCGTCTAAGTATCAGCTCCTGTCCAATGACTTGTGGAAAACATGCTTGTTTTCAAATCAAGCAACGCATTTTACAAGATGAATTTTAAGAGACGGTAGCATTATCAGTCATTAAAAGAAAGAAGTCCCAATGATTACTACTTTAAGTATACGACATGAGAGTTCAATATATCATCTGCATACCATTGACTATCAAATTGTCATTTTGGTTGATACATAAGTGTGTACATTCATCTGTTCTGATTATAAATCATAACGTCAATCCACTTATTTTGTGACGTGATCCTTTTTTCTTTATTTTGAATTCCCCTTTCTTTCTAATCAAATCATATATGGTGTCACAATCGAAGTTGAATGGAGATTCTCATCAAGCAGTAATCAACATTTTTCTTCAATCACTTTACATGCGATCTCTGTATTCAGCTGAACACTTTATTTGGTTCCTATGATATCGAGTTCCAAGAAATACACGATTAATTGGCATAGGTGCATAGTGACCACCCTGATGAAGACTTGGGTTATTAGATGTGAGATTCTTCATACTGTTGCAAAAGAAATAGCATTTTCAGCTGAGTAGCATTGTCAATTTTGTTTCTACGCTCTGTTAAGAAAAGATAAGTCATCATTTTTTGTGGTAGCTTGCAACATTTATCTTCAGTTGTTTAATGACGGCTGGGATCGAACCCTTGGCCTTTCCCGTTAAAGAATACAGATTCATCATTTAACATTGCGTTTCCTGGAATCGTTCCCAGAGCCTTAATTGATTTTTCTGGGCACTGTAATAACATCCGCTACACTTGTATTTGTCTTGTTTATACTTGTGTTTGCCCTGATTCGGAAGTTCCGACAATACACCAAAGCATTGAACTTCAGTTATTTTGTCATGAAATTTTCAAATCCTTATTTCTCTGAAACATTCTTCTGTTTTCTCTTATGGTTGATTTACATTCATTAGATAAATTATGTAAAAAAAAAAATGTATTTCGTTAAAGCAACGTGCTCTTATAATTTTTTCGCCTTCCTTTGAAAGTATTCAAATCAAGAGAATGATTCTCGTTATATAGATACAATAACCACCAACTTTCTTTCTATGGATACTGACGCAACTCGTTACATGTAGAAGTCATATTTTGCTATTTCAATTGAATTATTAAGAAAAAGTTTCTTTTGACGCCATAATATGCTCCCATTGGAATTATTAAACTCACAAATAAAGAATCTGAATATAATCATATTTTTTTTTAAAGTTTATTTTTATAAAAGATTTTCAATCAGCATATCTGAACCACCATCGAACAATTTTAGCTGAAATCGAGCATGGAAATTCTTCAGAAACTTAAATATTATCTTTTCACCAGTTTGCATCTGTAAATCAGTTATCAGAGTTGATATGGCGAGAAGGCAGTATTTTTTCTTTTCGATTCGAATTTCTTCGTCAAAACATTCCAGCAACTAATAAAAAATATAGAATTTATGAGTTTACTATAAATTTGAATTGTGATTTACAATAACTTTTATTTCGGGCGGTTGAAAGTAATCATTTTTGAATGGCCTTTCCTACTTTCGTTGGAATTTGTTTCGTAGCTACTTTAGATAGTAAAATATAATGTTACTTTGCGTAGAAGTAGGAAAAGTGAAACTTTTTTTTTATTTCATCATGACTTAAAAATAATAAATTTTTTAGGCAAATTTATTGATAAATTTGTTCGAAAACATTTCGATATCTGACCACTTTAATAGCACCTTCTTTCCTTCCTTGTTTTCATTTTTATTCATTATAAAAAATTATAAGTCTGGGTAAAAAACATATCAGACTTCATATAAAATCTGACTGAGTTTACATAAGACACTTCTATAAATCAAATTAATTAAAAAATTCCTTTTGTTTTAAGTTCTTAAGCGTCCGATGATTTTTGTGAAATACTGGTATGCTTGAATATATTTTCATCACATATTTAATATACATAAAAACATTTTTAGTTTACAAACTTATTTTTAAATTAAACTACTGCTAATGAATATATGTCATTCTTTATCATTATTTACTAATTAATTTATTATATAATTCTATTTAGAACACTTAAAAATATTCGAGTATTTTTCTTATGATCCCAATAAAGAATTTAATTTCAGTCATTTGTGCATAATTCGTACAGAAAATGCACAAAAAAAAAAAAAAAAAAAAAAAAATCCACTTTTATTTACTCTCTTAATGCATCATCAATATCTTATAGAAAAGCTGTAATAAATCTAAGATAAAATTTGGATGAGGGTAAAAAAATGTTAATAAATATTTGAAAATAAAAGTGCTTTATTTCTAAAAAGTATTTTTTGTAACCACTTTTTCCCTGAAAAGTGTATAAAATTAAAACAATTGTGTTTACTTTATTGATAATCAAAAGTATTTTTCATACATCATGCTGGCATTCTTCTAAATTAGTATTGTTTGATTACTAACGATACTGTCTTCAGTTCAGCAGTTCATTGGTTCGATTCCAACCTTAATCATGGTTATTTGTACTGCTCCTAAATCCACTTTTAAACTGTTGGTCCCGATCGAATTAGCCATCTTAGGCAAGAAGTGATCATAAAGTTAAAAACAACCAAACGGTTAAAAATGTGTTGAAAATAGTTTAATTATTGATGTTTATGAATTCATTAAGTTAATGTTATAAAGAACTGCTCATTAATATTGAAGTCAGTGAATAATAACAATCAATTATTTAAGAAATGTTTAATTTCAATAAATAAAATTTCACATAATCAAGATAGAATGCGCAAATCGAATAAAGTTGATATTTCGATGCACTTTTCAAAATCACATCAGATTCCAGTTCTTTTATATCAATTATTCTTTTATATAAATCATCCTAAATAGAGAAAACTTTACGCAACTTGCCTAAAATCAGGTTACGATCCATAATGTAAGAATTCCATTTAAAAACAAATTTAATAAGAAGACCTTGTATCGAATTCATACGTTTAAAATTAAAACAACATCATGCAAATTTATATGCCTTTAGAATATCGATATAAAGGTACATTTTATTGAAATAAAAATGTGAACTCTTTATCTTAAGCCAAATTAAATTACCAAACTGGGAAAAATCACAAGGGAGGTAAATATATTCTTTATTTATATATAATAACAGTGTCTTTTCCTTGATAATTTTTACTAATAGTACGTTAAAAATTTTTTAACTTAAGTATAGTTCATGTTTAGTCTCTATATTACCCCTATATTTATGTCTACGATTTAATGATATGTATTATGAATGTGCCTTGTATAAAATAAAATAAACAATTTCAAATTTTAAAGAAGAAAATATTGTGTATTTCGTATAGTAGCCTGATGATGACTTTTCAGGTGCCCATATATTCAAAATTTTATTCAATATACTATTATTATGAGCTTATACATATGAACAAAAGTATGAGCGGAAGGAATTAATCTTAAACAAGGTTTATTACTTTTTTTTTTTTTTTTTTTTTTTATGTATTTTGACAAATTTTGTACTACGTGACAAAAGCGTCTGACTTCCTGTTTATACTTCCACCGACATCCACAAACAACATTTATCTTCCTTCCGTTGAGGGAATGAGTTCCTTATTAATAACTCTACCATGCGCTTCATTAGATTTGTGTTTCAATGTTAGTTTATTTTGTTATTATATCAGCGTTTTTTCGATCTTCTTAAATTAATAATGAATTCGTTTTTGCAACGTTTTTTATAATTGTATCAAAATTTAATTTCCAAATGTGAAAATTGTTAAATAAACTTTTTTTTTTATTGAAACACAGAAAATATCAAATAAAGATGTAACCAGTGGACCAAATCCTGTCGTCCTAAAATTTATAATCTAATTTTTTGAACAATATCAATTGAATCAACAAAAAATAATTTTAATTTCGTTAATGAGAATTAATGCATGAAATCAATTAATCATAAGTTGTATTAAATGAATTTTCTCTCAAGAATATATTACCTTTCTGTTTACTATATAAAAAATATAATGATTTTTAAAAAGTTTTGACGCATAAATATTAAACCTATTTTGTTAATCGAAGAAATAGTGCTAAGCAAATGATTTGAAAAGCTATCTTTCTAAATGAAGCTAAACTTAGTCATTTTATTTGCAAAATTTCAAACCTGACCATTTTTCTAACTGAAAGTAATATAAATTACGCAGTTCTATAAAATTTACAAAATTTTTCGATTGTTTATTTAATATTATAATTGCAATTTTTATTTCGAAAAAGTTCATTTTGAAATTAAAATAATATATTCAAACATAAATGTATTAACTAAAATACCGACGAATTAACTTGTTAGTTTGAATTGATTAACAGTTTAGAATAAAAGAAAGTTAAATAAAGTTTTTATTGTTTTGAGTTTGAATATTACTTCAATGTGAACTTACATATTGATCGTAATTTATTTATTACAGAATAAATTATTCGTAGATTCTAAGTTTGTTGCAATCGTACGGTAGAAATAGTTCGTTTCATTCATAAAAATAAATGAATATATGTAAATATTAATTATCAAACCATTTGAAATTTGATTTATCGAGACTGACTTATTACATCTTTAAACTGTAGATTCTGGTCTCAATTAACCCTTATATCCAAAAAATTACTGTTAAGCGACAAGAAAATCAAAGTGACTTATGAAAATTTTCAAACAATTAACAAAATTTATGCTAAGGCTTTCATATATATAAAATTCAGTGGCATGACAGACCCCAGGGGGTCAAGGCTTACAGTTCCAATGAATGTTTTCTTGACCGAGGACCCTACGGTGCGAAGCATATGTCCCAGTTTAGCGAAACCACCAGTGTTTTGTTCCCAAACATGCATGGTACTCAATTTTATCGAACTAATGAAGGGAGGAAAAGCTAAGTATATATATATATCGTCTTCGTCAGTAGGGAGATGGTCAGTTATGCAAAACAGACACCCTTTCCTAAAAACACGAAAGCTTTAATCAATTGTCAATTCTGTTGGTTCACAAAATCAAATATCCACCTTTACAAATTAAAAAATGATTTGTTTTTCCAGTCATAACCCCACGTAAAGTTTTGCTTTTGAAATACGATAGCAATAATACCAATAGAGGATATATTTTGTCTCTAATTTCTCAAGTTTGACATTTAAGTCATCAAATGATTGTAATAAAATTAGAGAATTAAATATGGAAAGTATGCGTTCCAAGGATCCTTCACTTTTTAAAAATAATTCTTTAAAAAAGTCAAGTTTACAAAATCATGTGTTTGAACTTTAAACTATTTTATTATTTCGGTGTTCTAACATATGACCAAAAGTGATTATTTATCTGTATTACATGATACATTGGCAAAAACAATGTAGAACATAATAAATTCGGATGAAATAGTTATTAATGTTCAGTAGGAAAGGCATGAAATTATTTTTCAAAATTATATGAAATAGACTGGAAAAGAACCCCTTTCTCATTTTCATAGAAATTTTACCTTAAAAGAAATAAGTTGTTTCTGACTTATGTTTAAAGCTTTCCTGTGTGTGTTATGAATGCATGATTATGTATATGTAGCGAAATAAATACCTCAAATCTTACGATATATTCAAAACTTCTAAAAATTAATTGGCATTCCCAATAATTGGCTTAATTTGTTTGTTTAATTGAGTTGCATTACAATTCAACTTCTGTGATTCGATGATATATTTGAGATAACCGACAACATCAAACTTAAACGTTTTGAAGATTAGGATCTTTTCTATATTTTAAGTCTAAGGTAAACTGTTCTCTGTAAAGCTATTCGGAATTCAATTTCTCTGTATGAGCGAAGTTATAAAATTGCGAAATTCAAAAATTTCTTAAAAAAATTTGGATTTTTTTTTTTATAAACGATATGCTGTGTTAGAATGTTTCGCAAGACTGTTGAAGAATCATCTGTGAGAGGAAGCTGGATCCATTCCAGCACTTGCTTTTAGCTCATTTATAAGGTTACAACGTTTTTCCTTTGCATTAATCACTCTTCATTTCCACACAAAATAGTTAGGTTTCCTGAAACACATTATTTTATTCAATCTTTTCTCAGTAAACTTCCTCAAAATATAAATAATGTCTAGAAGTATTACAATTAATGTTATGAAATATTGCTTAACTGTATTTGTATTTGAATGTATCGAGCTCAGACGTCTGTTTATAATTACAGTCATAGTTTCAGACTCTCTTTGTTTGCCTGTAGGGGAATTTTTTCCTGCAAAAAATACAAATTTGTATAAAAAGTAATAAATATTAGTTTTTTTAGTGCTTTGTTGAAATCCATAAATTTCAGATATATTTACCGTAGTAAAAAAAAAATGCAGTCTGCAAGCTTGTAGAATTACTTTAACCGATCATAGAATTGAAGAAGGATCTAGATATGTGTCAGACGTCTTAGAAGACTCTGAAATCTGAAGGATTTCACAATCTTTGTGTTTTTTTTTATATAATTAACATTAAAAAACAATTGTATATTTTAAAAATCTGCTAATTTTCACTTTTATGATCTTTTTTTAAAATTTTGTAATGTTGAGATGCATAATATTACAGTTTACAGTTATAATTTTAATTGCAAAAACTGTTCAAGATTTTTTTTTTTTTTTTTTTTTTTTTTGCTTTATCCTGATTTTTTGTTCAGTACCTGTAGATCGATTTTATTATTAAAAATCCGACTTTTAACCTTTACAGTTCTGTTTTATTAAAAATACTATTGTAATAAAATAAAGCACGCTATTGTCTAAAAGCACATTCTAAGAAATTAAACTCAACTAATTAAAATTAAATTGCATTAATAGAGAAAATATGTTTCTAATAAGTTTTCATATAATTACTTTAGATGTCTTAAAATATTTCTGTGATTTCATTTAGTTTGAAAAAATTTACTTATTATAAAAGCTTATTAAAAAGGTATATTATTGAAATTTTTTTCATTATATTTTATAAAAATACTGAAATACAGAATTTCTCCAAAGTATTTCTTATAAACTAATTTTCATAAAAGGTTTTATCTTATAGTAATGCAAAGTTAATCTCCGCAAATATGTACAATTAAATGTTTTTTAAATCCACTATTTAATTGCTTCTTATTTGTAAAACATTGTAGCTAAGTTTATATTTTTCTTAGAACATAGGATGCCAGATATGAGGCTGTGGTGACCTGGTTGGTTAAGACGTTCGTTCTCGTTATCGCAAGATAGTGAGTTCTACTCTCGAGCCGACTGTAAATCCGTGTTATACTCTAAGGGTGGTTGGGCCATGTTAAATATATCGTGGTCGCAATGACCTCCATGTTAAATGATACCTCTGGGGATGGTAGGCCAAGTCTAGGGATAAATTACAAAGATCCACCCCTTCCAGGGATATGATGGCCCACCTATTAGTTGCCCCACTATATAAGTTGCTATCACTTCCACCTTTTGTCGTGCTGAAAGGTGTATATGCTATAGCAGCCCGGTATTAAGGAAAAAGAAAAAGTTGACAGTTAATGAATGTTGAGTGCATACTCATGTATCTGCTTCACTTCTAATAAAACCATTGTTAAATTTTAGATAAGTTAATGATATATTTTCAGTTTCCGATTCGAAAAATGCCTATTTGGAGCCTCAATTATATTTATCCTATAATTCCAAATAAGTTTTGCAGGGAATATTGAATATTTCTTTCAAATATTATTAATTAACGACAATTGTTGCACCAAATTTTATTACATTTAGGCAGGAATTATTTACATTTTATACCTGCATAATATTCTCTGAAGGATTTTTGTCCTGAGAAAATTTTTTTTAATAATTTTGGTGTATTTTAAAGAATAACTTATGCTCTTGAATTTGTCAATCATTTATATAATTTTTAAAAATTATTGCTGCTTACTTGACATTTCTTGGTGTTGTTTATTTGCTCATCAATTGTTTTTAGAAGCTAATTATTATGTTTGAATTTTAGCAAAATGACATTTCTATTCTAAAAGACATTCATTGTTATAACAACAAGTTATTAATACAAAATTTCCAATTTTCTTCATCATTTAAGCTAACAGATTAATTTTAAATTACTTTTAATTACTTTTTTATTATTATAAATTTGAACATTAAATATATATAATTTTTCATAAAGTAAATATTATCTCACAGTAAGACAAGTTTATTTAAAAATTTACATTTTTTTCATATGTAATTTGTTTAATCATGTTATATCTTTTAAGCATGTGCATGCTATTTTTATTTAATGATTTCAATGGGTTTTTGTAGTTTTTATGTTAATAGAAAATTAATGTAAAATTAAAACTACTTGAAAAGGGAAAAATTATAGTCTTCATTATATTTATATATTTTGGTAACTGTGAATAAATGAAATTAACGCTTTTTAATACAGGCTAGAAAATATTTCATTGGAAAAGAAAAATACCCCCACAAAAGAAGAATGTGTGGTATGTAACATGATTACTTTTATTTTTAAAAAAATACTTCATAAGTATGTACTTTAATTTACTGTAAATATGTATATTTCTTTCATGTAATTATTTTCAAAATACAGCCCCAACGCCCAAACATTCTTGAAAGAGCCAAATCTGATAGTGATGCCAGACAAATGGATGATAAAAATGGGAAAATTTTCAAATATTCTCAGAGAAGTCTACGTAGAGGATCTGGAACTGGTAATTTTTATGTTTATACATTTAATCAGTGTTTTGATTAAAATTAGTACATTATACAGTTTACAAAAATGTACTCAAGGAAAAAAATTGATGCTATGTAAATTATATTAAAGTACTACTACAATAATTGTGTAGTAAAAATGTCATTTGAATCATTTAGTAAACATAGTAAATGATGATAGTGAGAAGAGAAATATCTGGGAATATATAACAAATTGCTTTAGGTTATAAGTACTAAAAGTTTAATCTTGAGTTAGAAAAATTATTTATGATTTTTGTTTTTCATAAACTATTTCAGTAAATATTTTTATATCATTATTTTTTATTAAATTTACATGTAAATTATTAATTTGTACTTCAGAGTGTTCTTAACAAATATTAATATCCTTCTCTTCATACCTATTTGTTTTTCTAGGTTCACCAAATTCTCAATTGCCAAGATATCCAGCCTTTGATTTCAGTGAACAAGAAGATGCCCATTCATTCTTTTCATCCCCATCTGTAATATATTTAAAATTTTATTACTCATCAGATAAAATGGGTTTTGTTCATTATAACCTTGTATATTAAGATTTAATTTTCAGCATGCTTAGCAATTTCTTGATCTTTTATCTAGGAACCTGAGGCAAATAGGATTATAAAATCTGAAAGCTTGCAAAGTGGTCAAAAATCTGATGATCCTGCCAATAAGGATACATCCCAAAATAAATTACATCTTAAAGAGGTAAACTCAGTGAATGATTTTTTTTAATAAATTTAAACTTAAATTTTCAGATTTTTGAAACTTTTCTTTATATAAATTTCAATTAATAGACAAATAATGGGTTCACAATCATTTTTGTTTATGAATGGGAAATTTTAATGTGAACTTGCAAAAAATTTTGTTTGTTTAGAAATTTTTTATTATAATTCCTTGTCTTTATGTGAATTTTCTCTCAATGTAAAACATGTACAGAAATAAAATGATGCCTCTATTAAAAAAATATATTTGTGGTATTTAATACACCTTTATTTATTATAAATCTAATTAAAATGTCTGATTACCATAAAAATTTCTTAATATTACTCAGAATTTCTGACAATTTAAATTTTACTCTACTGTTTAATTATATTTAAATTTTTTTTTTTTTTTTTTTTTTTTTTTTTTTTTTTTGTTTATAGACTAGTCAAAAGAAACGAGATGGTAGCAAATCAAAGACTTTAATGCCTGAATTAATGGAAAATTCTGAAACTGAATCGACCAAAGGAAGTTTTGAATGTGAAGCCCCTGATTTACCTCCATCTTCAGAAGCAAGTGCCATTCCTGTACCTGATATAGCATTTCCAAGCTTGCCAAACACTTTTCTAGCCAAACTTGGAGTTCATAAAGATAGCCCAATACCGTAAGCTCTTTTATTTGTATACATCAGAAATTTTTTTTATATTGTTGTAGATATTATTTTCCATTATGTACTGAATAATTTCCATATTGTTTATAAAAGTAATTTAATCAAAACCTTCAGATAACTGAAGGCTAAGAGAGTTAAAGTCATTATTATTTTTTTAACTGGGTGTATAAACTAATCTTTACATCAATAAGATCTCAACAATTGATGTAACAAACTTAATATCTTTATAAGCTGTTCATTGACTAAAAATATACTATTCAAGATTTCTCATATGAAAATTATTGATTTAGGCTATTGAATAATATTAAAATAAATTTTAATGCATAGAAAAATGTATTTATTAGATAGTAGAACAATAGGCACCAATGTAAAGAAGATTTATTGTTATTTTCCTTTCAGGAAGACATTAAATTTATCTGGCTAACTCATAAATATATTTTTTAAATTTATAACCTGTTTTTCAACCATTTTTTAAAGTAATTTATTTGCTTTTTGTTAATACAAAAGATCTGGATACTGGAAAAATATTTCACCAATGTGCTTAAGAAAACTATATATTTAAGAATTAGTAAAGGAAAATGAAAGTCCTTATACAATTATTAAACATATTTTATGAAAATTATGATAGGGTATTTTTATCCCTGTTTTTGAACACCTATAATTCTTAACATAAGTTTTATGCTTAAAAAAGTATATAAAGATGTTTTAATATAGAATAACATTTGATAACTTCATAAGAAAGATTTTTGTATTTTTTTAAAAATGTATTATAATTATTTATGTTTTTTATGTATGATTTTTTAAAATTTGTATGCTAATATTTTTAATGATTTCATTAATACATAATATTTAAAACAAACCACAACAAAAAATTTTGTTTATTACATTAAAAAATTCAGAAATCATTAAGAATTCTTTATTTGGTTCCCCACTAAACTACATGTTATGAAGTGTTAAATACTCATATGAATTAATTTCATGAATATGATGAAGTATTTTTAAAATTAAAATAAATATTACAGAAGGAAAATAATGGTAAAGAATTAAAAAATAATAAATAAATAAATTTTGCTCTCTATTAAAGCTGAACATCATTAAATTAAATTTATCTGATATTTAAACAATTTATTTTTGTTTCATATAAATACTTTTTCAGTGTATTCAATTGTTTCAAATAGTGAAACTGCTTAATGAATTTAATTTCAAGCTTCACTTTAGAAGAAATAGGTAGTGTCTAGTCTGAAGATAATATAGTAATTCAATATATCATTTATTTCCATAATTTTTAGAAGATCAAATTGTTTACAATTTAAACAATCTTTTTCATTTATCATTTTATTCATTCTCCTCTGAATGAAGCATTGATTATTGTAACATTCTATATGAATTATTTTCCTTATTTTTGTATAAAATAAATTCACCTATAATCTGATTCTTTTATTAGAAAAAATTCTTCATTAAAATCAATATAACTCATCACTGAATGTGTTCTTTTTATCACTGTATTTCTTATGTCTGAAACTTTTCTTGTTCTAAAATGTGTATTATAAAAAAATATTATAAACAAAGATATTAAATGGGAATTATTAAAATGATAAATACATTTTTTTTTATCTTAGTAAGAAATTTGAATTGTGAAGTCTAGTTATCTATTCATAATGTAAAGACTATTGATTTATTAAAAAATTATATTTTCTTTATTGGAAATCAGTTAGTCTTTAATTATTGGTTGTAAAAACGTTAGTTTCATTCACTGCCTCAATTCAATATATTTTTTATTTATTTGACATTAAAAAGATTTTATTGTGCATTTGAGTTGTTTAACTGTATTTTCTTATGATTTGTGTTTAACTTTTTTTTATCCTTTTAGAGTAGAAGCTTTTGATGAGAAAGATCTTGAAGTAAATATTTTAAATTTTTCTCTTTTCAAAATTGAATTTTAAATTTGAGTTTTATAATAACTTAAGTATGTTGTTATTTATATAGAGCAAGTTTATTGCATTATCACTAGCATTTAAAACTGATCGTCCAACCTTAAGCAAAAGATTTGAATTACATAAGCGTCAGAGAGATATGGCTGAAAAAAATGTAGAAAGTGAATTTCAAGCAATGAGAGAGCACTTAAAGGTAAAAATTTAAAAGTGTAATAACTTCTAAATTAACTGTTTTTATCCTAAGTTCTGAACTAAATTTAGAATATAAATTAATTTAGGTAAACAATATCAACACTTTAAGTTAATCTCTATTTGTTTTTAAGGCACTCAATTTGAAAGCAACTAGTACAGATGTTAGAGATCTTATCTCTAAAATTCAAAATCATCTTGATATAGCCCAACAAGCAACAGCTAGGGTTTCAGGACGCTCTGAAACTTATGGAGCTGTTCAACAGGTATTTTGAATCAATATAAATATATTTAATAATTGAGATAACTCACAATTGATGTTACTTTTAAGAATTCATCTTAGTAAAGTGCATTTTGAAAGCGTTAATAATTATTTAAATTTATTTAAAAATATATACATGTACATTTGTTTAGTGGAACATTTTTATCAATTCAATATTCAGACTTAAAATATTTATTATAAGATACTTAAAATTTCTAACATAAGAATGCTAACATAGGCTCGCTTTTACATAAAATACTTCCCAAAAATCAAAATAACTTTTATTTTTAAATTTTTTACTTATTAATTCTTAATATAAAGCAGTTTTTAAACTTGAGATTCATTTTTTTGCATTTATTATTTTATTCTAGATTAACAAGAAATGCTGAGTTTTAAGCTAATGAATGAAAATTTATACACATCTTTGTATTATTTTATGACAAAATAAAAATACGTAACTTTGACTATGTATTGATTTCAAAATAATGAATTTTCTAAGAGGTTCATCATTGTAAAAGGGTGCAAAAGTGGAGAAAATTATTGTAAAGGAAAATATGGAAAAACTCCTGAGATGAAGAGAAACATATCTAAATTCTCTTCCATTAGTCCATTTTATTTATTTTTAAAAACTGAAAAAACGCTAGATTTTTTCATTGTTTCTTATGACTGAAAATTGTTCAAGAAGCTCATTTTTATAACTTTCAAGTTCATTTTGCAAGTGTGTCCACAGTTTAGAAGTTAAATTCTAAGTTACTTATAAAAAAATTTAAGATAAAATAATCAACAATATAACAGTTCTGCATTGTCAACTTTAAACATGTCAATAACTTTATACTAATTCATTTGACAGATAATTCCAATTCATGATATGAAAAATATTATAAGTATATGGTTACTAATATAACTAGCTTATATTATATAACTTAGTTTAAATTTCATTCAGTAGAACATTTAATTATAAATCTTTACAAATTCTTATGTTTAAGTTAATTATCTGCATATAGTTTTCTTAATTAAGCTATGTAATCTTAAACAACTTTCTTTTTTATGATGATATAAACGTTTAACTATATGACGTATTTAATTGTAATGAAATGCATATTTAAATTATATATTTATTTTTAGTTTAAATTTTACATTATCTGCTTTTGTCTTAAACTTTTAAATTGATTTTTCTCTCTCTTTTTTTATGTTCTTTACATTTCATTTTACATGTGATAGGAAGAGCGGGTTAGTAGAGCCTTTGAAGTTCTAGTATTACATGTTGATCATCTGAAACGTTTATTCGATAAAGAGCATAAGGAACTTGAGGAAACTAGGCGTATGCTAACTGATACTAGAGTATTTAGAAGAGATATAAGCTCAGATGTTGTGCCTGAAGATCAAAAAAAATATTCAAAAACGTTTGGTTTGCCTGTAGGTTCCATAAAATCAGTAAGTTTGCTTATTTTTAATCTTTCTTTATATAGTTCTGACTGAAACTAAATTGGAAACATTTCTATAAAATTTGAAATGCAAAATTATGCCTTAAAATATGCTAGTTTACAATATTTTCCAATTTCTATAATTTTTTTATTCATGTAAGATTGAAATTCTCATTACATTACTTAAAAAAGTAATGTAAGTTGATTGCTATTCACTTTTAAAAGCAAAATGTTTTACTCATACTTATAATAAACTTTCTTATGTGTTTAAATTTTAATAGTTTTGCGATTAATATGCCACTATTTTTAGTGTTTCTCTTAAACACTTAAAAGGAGTTAAAAAGAGTAGAAGTGTGTATTGACATTACTGCAGTTAAAATAACTGCAGTAATGTCAATATCATTAGTTGTAAATTTCTTGTACTCAAAATTTAAAAGATTATTCCTATTTGTTTTAAATATAATATTATGTGTTAACAACCATAATTTTTCTTACTGATTTTTCAAATTACATGCTTTTTCTATAAATATTTTAAAAAATGCATAAAATAAAATAACTTTATTGCACAAAAGTAAATAATTGATTCTTTGCAGGTAAAGAAAATAAGTTGAAAATATTGTGAAAACATTTCTCCTTATTCTCTTTTCTACAACATTACGATAAAAAATTTTTGTTCACAACTTCAAACACTTTTTATTCCTTTTACTGTTTTCTTTGATTTTATTCCTTACATCAAGATATTATAAAACTGTTAATTTTTAATCAGAAATATCAACTTTAAGGACCTGAATTAATTCATTTTTCTTATATGGTGTGGAAAATTGATTTTTGGGCCTGTTGACTCCTTTAGTTGACATTTTTGTATTCAAACTCTTTCCAATATTTTACTAAGCACAAATTATAACTGTAAAAATCAATTTATAAACTATTGCTGAGTAATAAAAAATTTCTTTGTAACAAATTTTTATTTTTCCCTAAGTTTTTCTATTTTTTTCAATCTTTATTGCTTAGTTATTTTTAGCTTTCTGAAAAAATTATTTTGTTAAATCTCTTGTAATCCATTAAAATTTCATTTTGCTTGCATACATGATGTGGGAAATCAAGAATTGGCACCTACTTAAAAAGATTGAAAATTAACTTAAACATTTACGCTGGAAATTATATTGTATTTTTATTTATTTGTCATAAAGGCTATTAAAATTAGTGGTGATATTTTATATAAAATATTCCCAAGTTAAAAAAAAATCATTGTAGCAGTGTTTATTTTTAAGTGCATTTTTTATATCTAGTTCATACTGCTTTTAAATGTATGCTATATTACTGATGTGTCAGGTATGTTATACAATGTTTCATATATTCACTTTAAAGAACAATCTGTTTTGATAATACACCCAACTTTTGACTGATGGTATTCACTTCAAATATTTCATTTTGTCACAATAGGTCATGGCAATGGTGGTAGTTTAGTTGCTTTTCTTAACAGAATTAAATATGTTGGTTTATGCAAGTGTACCTCCTCTACAATGAAATTCTTATCATAAAAACCATCTATTACATGGCTTGATAATTAATTCGCAGTACTTCATGTATTCAAAATTCATCTCTTAATTTCAATGAAAAATTCTGTGTTCACATATATTTTGGTTATTAAAATATTTTATCTTTCATTTTTTAAAAATTTCATTAGCTTGTTTTTTATACTAAATAATATGTGCATATAAAGTTTCAGTTGCCCCTATAATTTATGTTTTTTAATTTTTGATTTTAAAGATATTTCTTTAAAATATCTTGCACTGCACAACTGTAAAGTTTTAATTAAATGTTCAATAGAATAAATCCTACTATATTGTTGTAACTTCATATATCTGCTCATATTTATTTTATGGCAGGCTCATTAAATTGCAAATAGTTTCTGTTCTCAAGGAATGATTTCTACAACATGAAATTTTTTCAGGTAACAATTGCTTTTCCTCTAACATCTACTTCTGTTTGCATGTGTACTTCTGTGTATTGTACTGTCAAAGCCTGTTTTAATTGCTTTATTAATTATCTTTTCTAATATTGAGAATTCTTGAAAAATGTATTATAAAATTTTGAAATTATATCTATTTAATCAATGCATGTTTCTCTGCTTTTATGAACATAAGAAACTAAATAAGTTTTGAAATTCTGATATTATAAGTATAACCTATTAAAGTTAAACGTGATCAGAATAGAATTTATTTATCCCTTTATAGTCTTTTTGTTTTGTTGCAACTTATTTAAAAATCTTATAAATAATGCATGATATTCCTATGCAATTAACAGTATTGATGATATTCATTAAGGAAAATAAATAAATATTTTTATATTTAGAAAAAATATGCAACAAAAATAATAAATACAAGATAATAGCAGAATCAAAATCAATTTAATTTTATTTAAGGCAAAGAGTTCCTATATACAAAAACAAAATTACCAATGTAAGATATAGATTTTTTAACAAAATTGCTAGCAAAATTATTATAAATTAAATTCTTCAACCACAAATACATTATATTGGCTACTCACTGCTATGTATATTGTCTTCACCTCAGGAGTTTTCAAGCAAATAAATTTATTTTAATATTTTTTTGTTGTTTGTTTACTATCACACAACAAATTTAGTAGTATGTTTGTCCAGAAATTTAACTTTTTATTATTTTTAAATCAACTTATTACTTAATAATTTCAATCGTAAGAAAGATGATACTGTTATTTTATTATTTAACTTAAGTTCATTTATTTTGTTTAAACATGTAAGAATCAAATTTTCATTGAAATATCTTAGTATTCATAATGAATTTGTGAATGAAGATTGTAAACATATTTATACTTTTGTGTAATAGGCATTATATTTCAATTTGATTGCTTACTTTAGTAACTTTGTCGAGCTAAGAGATTTAATTGACCTCAAAATAGTTTTGTAATATACCATATTTGTGCAAAAAATCTTTCATCTATATCTTCCGGAAGCAATTTTTCCTTCTTTTCGACATAAAAAATTTAACCATTTTTAAATTCTCTTTCATTTTTCTTTCTGGCACCTATTTTTTCTAATAAGTAAATTTTAATCATGGTTTTATTTGCATTCACAATTTTCATAAATTATGAAAAATATTTTTATTTACATATTTTCATATTAGTATTCACATTTTAATTTAATATGTTTTATACTTTATATAAGGTACACTTAATGTATTCATTTAACTTAGAAATCATACATTTCTTAAATAATATTAGTTTCATTTTTTATGCTGAAGGTGACAGGAAAATGCTCTGCTTATGTTCTGCATTAATCACCATCATTACTTCTCTTTATTACATAAGGAAAAGAAAAATCTCTTCATATTTACACATTTTAATTTGTCATTTAAAAAATACAGTTATTAATATATGTACAATGATATATCTCCCAAAAGCAAAATAAGCAGTCTTCTATATCAGCAGTGTCTTTTACTATCAGCACATAAATTACTTGAATATTTTATGTTTAAGATCCCTATAATACTTTCTTGGTAAAAGAAATGAGCTTTTACACTCATTAATGTCAAAAATTTCACTGTCCAAGTTTGTCAATTAAATTGTTTGTATGCTGATTTTTTTAAAGAAGGTAGCTAAGTTTGTAAATACCCAAAAAATATTTTGACTGTATGTGCAAATTCTTTTCTTTTTAATAAATGCAATTAATGAAATTATTAATTAATGTTGGGATTAAATGTACATTTATAGAATTGTTTTTGCATTTTTGATCTTGCTTCAAAAATTTTTAAATTGTATTTCTCAGCTTATGATTGAAGATTATGTCCAAAAAATGAAAATTGCTTAAATAAATTAAAAGAGTTTAGGAATTTATATTTAGCTAATTTTATTGTTTAAATAAAGAGTAATAAATTTATAATTCAAATTATTGTTACAGTTTTAACAATAATGTGAAAATTATTAATATTTAAGAATTTTTTTTTATAAAGTTAAATGTTTAATTTTATATTGTATTGTGGCTTGAATTATGCTATTTACATGAAGCGGATTTCACATTCCAAATAAATTGTATTTATTTTCTTATAAATTACTTCATTCATTATAATTATTCCAAGAAATTTTTTAACTAAAGTTATATTTTGATTACAAAATATGATTTTAGTTAAAAAAAATTATGTAATATTTATGAGAGACATCTGAAATTAGTATAAATTAAGTAGTATGATTATAAAAAACATTTGATTGCTATACCTATCAATTTCAAAATGCAACCTTATTATCCTTCACTAAAATAATATCAGAGATAATATTTTGTAGAATATTTAAATATACAAAACACAATATTATATTCATATAGTCAGTTATCCCTTTTCATTAATTACTTTTTCTGTATAAAAAAAAAAAATTCTCGTAAGTTTTTTCCATAAATTAAAGGAAAACTTCAAGCAGAGAACACTTTTAACTTATTTTATTCAAAATGAAAAAAGTTATTTTTGAATCTTAAAAAGCAAAATAAGTTTTGATAATGAAAAAATTCTACAAAATAATTAATAGCACAAAATAAAAAAAAAAGAAACAGTTTAGAATGCAATGAATGATTCTTTATATAAAAAAATCTGCAAAAAAATCTTATTAGATATTAGGGAAAAATGAAAGAATTATAAATTATTACTTTATTACAAGAATGAACATATCATTAAAAATAACGTTAAGTTATGAGCAGTTATTATAGTTTTCCTTTGGAAACATTTTTTATTTCTTGCTAATAAATTTATTGAAACATGGTGGTTATTTAATTAATATTTATTAAAACTTGGCAAAAGTTAACGCTTGCATTAAATCTGCATAACGTAAATTGATGATTGAATTGTAATTTACATTTTGGTAAAAAGTGATTTTATAAAAAAAAGTTCAGTCATTTAAAAAAATAAATCTAATTTCAAAAAAACTATTCATTAATAAGAATAATAAAATACTTTTAAAATGTTTCATTATGTGATTGAATCATTGATTTAAGTTATGGTGAGTACTTCCATTGTCTGTGTAATTTCTTACAGGATAAGAATTTTATTAGTCATCATTTGTAACAAATAACACAGAAGTTCATGAAACTTTTACAATATATTTCGATTTGAATTTTGCAAATATAATTATTTTGATTTTTATACTTATTTTCATGCACATACTATATATATTTGTTAAATATATATATAGTATATGTATTAATTATATATTGTATGTGGTATTTGATACTGTTCAGAGTGTATAGTGTAATTTGATCTTTTACCTAATATGCATCAAAATTGATATGAAGGCTACTGAAATTGTAAAATTTAATTTAGGAAAATATAAGGTTATTTTAATAAGTCCTGACTGATAAAAATTATGCCATTTTCATTTATGAAGTTTTGCTAAAAATGCAGTTGAAATTTTTTAATAAAAATCGGGTTCATTCAATTAACGGTTGCAATATTATATTTTGAGTTATAAACGCTTAAAAATTCTAAACATCAGTTGACTTTGAACTGTATTTTTCTTTATCATATTGTGTGTTGCGTATAAAGTTGTTTTATTATAAACATAATGTGCAATTGTCTCTCTTTATGTTTAGAAGTCAAAACTATCTATGTAAAAACTTCTTATTGATTAAACCATTAAAAGTCATGATTAGGAAATTTAAGGAAACAAATTTACTAATCATAATTATATAAAATAATTAATTAAATAATTATTGTTGTAATAACTGCAATTAAGAAAAACACTCACTATTGCTGGAGGTAACTGAATACAAGTATTGCTCAAGGACGATATTTAAGTGATTCCACAAGTGGGAAATCTTCATTTCCATCCCTATACTTATTTACTAGATAAATGCTTATATGAATCAAAGATTTTGATCTATGATTAAAATCTGCTCCATAATTTTTTTTTAATTATTATTGAGATGGCTGTAAAAGTGTTAATAAAGTAAAAGGTTAAAAATAATGTAAAATATCATGATATGCTGACTTGTTTTATCAGTACTCAACTTAAGAAGAAGCAATCTTCAGACAAGGTAATCAAAATATTGGATTGTCCTTGAATATTAAATTCAAGAACTCTTACACATTCAATTTAAAGAAAAGTGACCATTAATTATTTTTCATAATGCATAACTTCTTTGGTATTATCTAATCCTATGGAACTTTTTTCTTTGTGAGTTTCCTTATAATCCCTACTCTATCTAGAAATATCTCAAGCTTGTTGCTCCTGCATTCACCATAACCTAGTGGTAAAATAGAATGCTCTCTGCGTTGTGCTTCTATTTTCAGCATATTCGTCAATTAGGAAAGATGCTTTAGGTTTTTAGAATTTCTTTTCTTTTTTTCACACATGACTTACCACATTTAAAAAGTCCTCCCATGGGCTAAGTATATATGATGCACATTAAAATGTTTCCTGCTATCAAAAGTAATGTGTTGTCAGCTATGATGAAAAGCTCTGGTAACTTGTTACATTAAATTATAGAAAATGTTCTGTACAGAAAGCCATAGTTATTCCACAGAAACAGTGATCACTGTGAATAACTAATTTTATTGGAAAATGAATTTAATGAGTAAAGTATTCTTCTGAAATATCTTTTGTTCTTAATTTTTAATTTTAACTATTTAAGAGACATTACCATGAAACTTATATGTTTGTAATTTCTTACCATATTGTGAAGTTGTTTTAGGAAATTACGTTTGCATTTTGAACCTACAACACTAATTTTCTCATAGATATTTGATTTTCATAGAATTTCTTTTTCCCATATTGTTATTGAGATTTTTTCGAAAATTTAGTGTTATTTCATCTGATAAGCTACAGGAAGCTGTGAACAGCTTCAGTTTTTTAAAAACTTTCTATACATTTATAAAAAATTACAAAATTTGTTTTCTTTATTTTTTAAAATATTAATGCCTTTTTAATATTTCTTAGATTGGAAGGCGAAGAGCTAGTGTTGCAGAGTTTCATCAGCGATCCTTTCTTGAAAATTGTAAAACACCTGGTTTTAGTCAAAGTTGGACTTCTGGCTTAAACACAAGAAAGGTGGTAAGCGTATTTTTTTATTTACTTCTGTAAAATTGAATGAGCTGTGCTTGTGAAAGACTTATTCTGATATTTCGTATCTGTAGAAAAATATTTCTTCTTTATCTAAGGTAAGTTTATTTTTAGTAAATTATTTTTTTGCTTTTGGGTTATCTTCTCCTTACACTTCATACTTGTATGAAAAATGTTACATGTTTAAAGTTTGTAATGAAATTTGTTTGAAACATGTTTAAATTTTGTAACGATGCCTTTTTCAAATTGTTGTGATATGCCCAGGACAAGTAAATCTTGTGATTCGATTCATTAAAAAATACATTGTTTCTGCTGTTACGTTTGGTACAAGTACTGCTTCTGATCAATATGGGTACTGTTAACCATGATTTGACAACAATGCTAAACTTGTTATAGTTGAAGTGAACCCACAAGATTGTGGTGTCTGGATCAAATTAACTTAAATGCTGTGCGAACATTAAGAATTGATAAATTAAGCAAAATTTTAAAAAGTCTTCTTGCATGTTGACTTGGGGTATTTGATTTAAGTGTGCAATACATCATGATAAATTGACGTTTTCCAGTTTGGTAAAATAGTTTATTAAACTTTAATGCATGACAATTATCTATTAATTGCTTAAGTTCAGGGTCTGTTTGCTGCTCTAAAATAATATTCTCATAATTAATGGCATTGATATGTGAAAGCATGCCTGCTATTAAATTTTACGAACCTTTTATGCATTGGATATCTCTAGTGAATTGGGAAGTAAAATCTAGTTTCTTATCTTGATGAAGTGAACATTTATCAAAGCACTAGTGGGAAACATAAGTTAATGGTTTGTAATCTATAAATAAAATGTAATTTTCAAATTTAAGTACATCCCTAAAATATTTGAAGACAGCATATTCTGCTAATTATTTTTTATCATAATCTCTTTAATTTCTTTCCATTGGGGAAAGTTTCTGAAAGAAAAATGCAACTGATTGAGATTCTTCTACAATCTTTTCTAAGAATCTTTCCCCAGTCACATAATCTGATGCATTGATATGCTAAATTAATTTACCATCTGGCTTTATATGCATTAATAGAACTACATTTGTAATTATTTGCTTATAATTTTGAAATTTTGCACTTGCTAACTAATCTAGGACTGTGTTATTGTTTTTTCTTGCACCTTTTAAATGAGAAATTAATGCTTTGCTATATTAGATAAAAAAAATCTTCAGGAAAGTTTAAATATGAAATAAAATCTTAACTGTAAACATTATCCATATACAGGAAAATAATTCCATTATGAAAAATGCAAAGAAAAGTTTCTATCATATACCTCTAGTAAGCCTTTAAATGCCCTCTTGGTGACATTGTTCCATCCAAAATATCAGCTGCACATACATTATCAGAAATTTTATTTAAAATAGTATAAATTAAAAAATAATATCATAAATTTAAGCTAGATACTTTAAAAATGCTGCACTTATTAAAAATTGATAATTAAAGTATTCACAGAGAATACACATTGTAGGTTTATCAATATTACACTTATGCAGTTCTCCATTTAGTCATTTCATTTCACTTATCGCCACATTGGTGCAGTGATCAGTAGCAAAATGTTCAGTTAATTTTGTGAAAAATTTTAAGTGTATTTGTGCATGAAAATTAATTTGTGTTTTAAAATCTATAAAAATGTATACTTATTGCTTATTTTTGTAGTATTTTATGTAATGATGTTATTCTCTGCATAAGTACTTGATTTCAGCAACTATCTTTTTTTGTTTTAAATAAATAAAGCATTTATATTTGCAATATATCACCTCATTCAATTCTTTTTTTTGTTGTTTTTCTGTTTAAAAGAATTTATTTACAGAGTTATTAAACTACTTTCACTATTGCCATGTCCTGAAATTTAGGTTTCAACAACCACTTTTTTATTCTATACTGAATATTACTTTCTTATGCCTAATTTGTGTAACAATATTTTAATATTACTATTACTTTTTCTTTTTATTTAATAAATAGAATATTTAGTTGTAATTGTAAGCAAAATTAATCCAATACTTTAATTATATATCTTGAAAAATTTGAAATTTTGTAGTTTAATTTAAAAGTTTATTTGCTCTGTTGCATTAAATAAGAACACTTTCAATAAAAATCAAATAATATTGTCAAAATAAGCTAAAATTTGTTAAATTTATTTGAAAATTTTCTAAATCATTATAAAAGTTTTTTTTTTATTCATTTATTGTATTTCTTTTAACGAAGTATTTACATATTTATGCATACATGTGTTATTCATCTTTTACATTTTACATATTTTGTATATCATATAAATTACTGTATATTTGCAATATGATAAGCTAAATATTGATATAAGCTCTTTTTATTGTTTTATCCTATAGTAATATAATTTAAAAGGGAACATTTATGCGTGCATATTTTGAATCTTTATTAAACAAAATAGTAAAATAATCTCCAAAATAACTGATTTTCAATCCTTATTTTATTCATAGAAAATGACATAATCTCATGTAGCATATGTCTATCTAATATTTAAGTAATGATTTAATTCATTTATGTTGGCTTACTAGTACACATTCAGTACATATATTACTTCATTTATGTAAAAATATGTTAGAGCATACAATTAGTTAAATTACAAGTGATTTTCTTCCATGCTCACAGCTGAGGAAACCAATTGTTCAAATATCTGAGAGCTGAGGTAAGAAAATTTATTGCAATTATGTCTTTTTTGGAGTTTTTATTATAAATTTTCAATTGGCATTAGATGGTTTAATTCCTTTGATATAAACCTTAAGTTTTGAAAAATCTGTACTAATATATATATATATATATATATATATATATATATATATATATATAATTATTTTCATTAACTTTATTATTGATACATACCTTTGATACAAAAAGGTTTTAGAGTAAATTTTCTTGCATTTAAAAAAGATGTTTGGGAAGTTTAAAAAAGTGTCATAAAACTGAACATTATTACAAAGAAATTGTCTTTGGGGTAATGTTAATAATAGTCTTTCTTCTTTAGTCTTTCTAGTCAGTATGCGTGCTACTGTATTGAGTTTATGCATATTTAAATATAAATATATAAATATATTTAGTTCATTTTTTTCTTATTGAAGTTGTAAAAAATGGATCAATATATAAAAATACTCCTAACTTTATTTTCTTCTAAAATTCTAAAAATTTAAATTGTAGTTTCGTTTTTGTTTTTGGTATTTAGTAGAATGCATGTAAATGTAAAAGAATTATTCAGAGAGAAGATGGAAATATAAATTAAGATTTTCATTTAGGAACCAAAGCAATGTGTGCACTCAAACTCTACAAATAGTGCAGCAAGCTCCAATAGTATTAGTCAACCTACTTCTCCTGAATTTGATATATCTAAATCACCAGCTAGAAATATCTCTGAAATTCCTGAAACCAATACTAGACGTCGTTCCTTGCCTGCATCTAGCCCTATGGCACCAAATAATTTATTGAAACAGGACTCTTTGCCTTCTGACACTCCACAAATTTCATTATTTCCTCCAAAACATCTCAGTGGAAAACAAGAACGAAATATGTAAAATATTTTCTATTTTTAAATATTTTATTAATAGAGATCTTTGTGTATATAAAAGTTTATTTTATTATAATTGTTTGCTAATTTGTATATCATTAAATGTTTTCAGAAAATTTAATTTCAGTATATTGTTTTTTTTTTATTTAGTAATCTATAGTGTAAGAAGAATTTGTTTGTTTGTCTGTATCATACTTTTATAAAGTAATAAGATATATTATTTCTTTATTAAAATGGTATAATTGATGTTCTTCATATAACATTTAGTTGAAAATGACTGAAATAAAATGTTCTAATTCTTGATTAATATGGTTGATTGTCATGGTTCAGTAAGTATGATATTTAAAAATTGCATAGACTGAAAGATACAATTTTAGATCTTGTTTAAAGGTGAACCAGAAATTCATTAACTTAACTTTTCATCCTTCAACTTATCTTTTCAATTTCCATTTTACTCTGCTTCCATCATAATGAAAATATAAAGATGTAAAATAAAATATTTTAATACAAAGTTGTATAAAATTAAGTGTATGATTTATAAATGATCGATATTGAATGGTATTCTTATGAATTTTAATATTTTCCCTTTACTTAAGCCTAAATTTAAAACCTATATATTGTATTACTAAATTCAATAAATTCATACTAAACTCCAATTTGTAAATTTCAATACATGTTTTGTACAACATTTTATTACTAAGCAATAATTTTAAAAACAAGTTTTAAATAATTCATGTAATTTATTGAATTCAGATTTGATAAATTGTGGACTGATGTATCCCTAAATTATCAACTTTTTATTTAATCTGGTATTTAATTCTCTATCATGATAATTTACCTAGGATTTAATAACAAGTAATAACAATTAAAAAATAATAATATGATAAAAAATAAGAGTATGATTTGCCTTCTTTCTTTATGCTATTCCAAATTTCTATATTGTTATCATCTTTGATATTATTTTAAATAATTATTGCTGTTGGAAAAAAAGTTTAAGATGTGAAAAAGAGTTATCAAGGTATTCATAAAATATTATTAAAAAATTACAAAATAGGTATATTAAAACATAGATACATATATATATATGGGTATAGAAAAATTAATTTAGAACTATTAAAAATTAATTAGATATAATTCCTTTAACTGAACATAACTAAAAAAAATACCAATTTCTTTTAATTTTTTTATCATGCTACTCATGTAGCAAATGGTTCATAAATATTTAATTTTAAATTAACGAGGGAAACTTTAAATTTGTAATTAATGATTAATCTTGCATTGTTTGTAGTATAATTAAAAATGTAAGTTATGTTTTATTTAAGTTAATTATTTCTATAAATAAAATACAAATTAACGTATTAAAATATGGCAATTAGAAAAAACTTGCTAACTTAAACATTATTTTTTGTTATGTTAGGAAAACTTAGAATGATGACTTTGTTCTTATTTACAGTTTTTTTATAATGTATATATGTTATTCACAGTTGGTTTTTGATGAATTACATAGGCAGATTGAAAACCAGTCTTAATTTTTTTAATTAAACATGAATAACTTTGTAGTAATTAAAATACTTCATCTCCCAAAGCAGGTAATAACTTATAGTAATAAATCTTAATAGTAATGTTCTTCCAAATAAACTTAATTAAATTATATTTGTTAGAAAATTTTAGTACATATCTTATTGCTCTGTTTTAGTCTAAATAAAGTTGAAATTTTTTTATTCTCTAAGAAATCTATTAACTATATGAAGAACTTAGCAATATTTTATAATTTTGCTTTCTTCCACATCCATCAAAATATCTATTTACTATGTGTTACAAGTACAAAATATGACAGCTGTTTTTAAATGTTGAACTAGTTTGGTTATTTATGTTATTATTACTATAAAAAAAGATTTGACACATTTCATTTGGCATATTTAATATATTTTTTGAGTTACTGAGTTTGTTACTGTACTTTTAATATTTGCTAACATATGAGTACTTTAGCTTTCTAAGGCTAAAACTATGCTGGAGCAATGTATAATATTCAACCTATACATATAATTAAAGTTATATTTATTGGTTAATGATTCCAGTTAAAAGTTTTTTGTTTTTAAAAATGTAACATGATAAATATAAAATTGAGTCCAAACGAATTACAAAGAACAATAAGTTATGGAAGTAAATAAGCTACTGACTCATTACATTGTATTTCTCTTTAGTGTGTTTGAAAATTCTCTATTCAGTTTTCCTATATCTGAAAACTACTAGTGAGTAGAAATGGAACAACAAATAAAAGGTGGCAATAATTTTTTTTTATTTCCGGAGCTGTTATATTTAATTCATATGTAATAATTACTTGAAAATTTTTTCTTCCCTTATTGTGGTATACTATTTTTCATTAATCTTTGGAAAATTTATATTAGTATTCTTAAGTAGTTCAAATTGAAAAAGTGCAATATAACTGCAATTCTATGCTGTAGTAAAAAAAAATGATATCACAAATCCTATTGATTAAAAAATTCTTACCAGAGCAATATTGCTAGATTCTGTTGATGGGGTGGCAGTGGCCTTGTTGGTTATGCTGTTTTTCTTGTTATCAGAAAATAGTTAAATCTAATCTTAACCCACTCGAAGATCTATCATGTTTGCTAATGCCAGCTGGCATATATATGTTGTCACAATGTTCTTCATTTAAAATGATATTTTTAGGAGAGGCAGTCCAAGTTTGCGAAGGAGGTTCTGTTGGTTCCTGCTTCTAAGTTACGAAGACCCACTCACTCTTAGGGTCATGAGGGTATGCCCATTAGGTGTGCCAATTTATAAAGGTGACATCATTTTTGCCCCTAATATGTGCTGAAATGTGAAGTACCTAGTTGTCAAGCATTCTTGGAAAAAAGATTTTGTTGATAGCGTTTAGATTGTTGCTTTTTAAAATGGAGTCGTGTAACAATTAATAACAGCACATCTTAATGAAAGAAGGTTCTCATTGAAACTCTCCATTAGATACAAGTAACAGAAATAATATTCAGTAAGAAAAATTATTCATTTATATAAAACTATACTGAATCTTCATGATTCTGACTGAAATATCAACAAGATATTTAAAAAGAAAATTGAGTACAATATAATTAGAACTGCAAAACTTTTCAAAAATTGCAATACAAAGTTGGCAAAGATTTTTTTTTTTTT
>JAPDSC010095770.1:471051-482942 GCA_026290005.1 Latrodectus geometricus
TTCAAATATTTGGGTTGAATTTAGATGATTATGAATTTTAATTATCACATGCCATGAAAAGATAAAATGATAGAAAACAATTGAAGTAGACAAACAAATAATTTCTCTAACAAAATTTATATTTTCCTCAAGAAGTTATTCATGACTTTTAATTTTAGTTCACAATTGCTGTTAATGATATGTACTGCATGATATAAGATCTTTTATATGATTAATTTATATAATTTTTTTTTAAATTATTTTAAAAAATTACTTTCATTTCATTTATATTTTTGTTTCTATTATTTTGCATTTCTTGTATTGATGAATTTCAGTCTGTAACACCATTGATATGTTTTACAAATTAATTTATTGCCTTAATATTATGTAACATTTTTAAGCATGCAATTTAAGTCTTTTTTCTCTTTTGATTTTAACACAGGCAAAAATACTATTTTGTAGAAGTCTTTTGGCAAAGCATTTTATTCAAGCTTATTTGTTTTGCATAAATTAAAATTTATTTGTTTCATATATCATGGTATCATTTTAAAATTATAATTATGCCTTTGTAATTCTTCATATTTAGTTGGATTAGAAAACTATCTGCTGTTACTGATGAAAAAGAACAATCAGAAGAGGAATCTGAAACTCCTGCACCCTGTAATGTAAATGAATCCAATGATCTAAAAGTGTCACATCAAGAGTCATTGCATTTTCTGTTACAAGTGGAAAAGAAAAATAATACTATTTACCAAATGACTGATGATCAGTAAGTGACAATTTATTTTCCTGATTGCTAAAGGGAAAGATATTTTCAGTGTTACTTTGTAATTTTTATCTTCTGTAGAAGAATAATGTATTTAACATAGTGTATTTTGATGAAGACAATAAATAAAAAAAATACTATGGAAAAACATGGGAATGTTCATTTTTGAACCTCCAATTTTAAAAAAATTATGTAAGTTCTTAATATTAATAAAATTATAACTCATCATAATAATAAAATTATAACTCATTTATGAAACTCATCAGAGTAAAATAATATGAGAACCCATTATTTTACTCTGATGAGTTTCATAAATATATATAAAAAGCATAGTAATCATACATACTTGTAATTATATGTTTGTATGTATTCTAAAGTTATGGAACTAATTAGAACTTGATTAAAAGTACATATATTTTAACATTGAAATTTATTTTTGTTGCAATATATATATATATATATATATATATATATATATATATATATATATAAATAAAAACAGCAATCGATTTTTTATTTAAATAGTTGAAGATTTATTAATTAAAAAAAAAGTACTTTTTAACTATAAGATTAGAAGTTAGAAGAATAATAGTGAAAATAACTTTTCTCCTTTATACTTCAACAAGAGCTATAATGATGTATAAAAAATATTAAGTAATCTATTATGTTTTAAAATTTAAGCATGCTACAGGTTTCATATATTAAAATTGTATTATTCAATCTTAATTAAAAATTTTCATGAATATAGCTATGAAAAACATTTTATTGATAACAAGTGAGCCAAAGAGTACTTTACTTTTCAAATTGTCTCTGTGTATTGTGAATATAAATGATTCAATATAATTATTTTCCATTTAATAAAAATAGTTTTTATACATTAATTTAAAATTTCTTTTGTATCCATTTCTTCCAAATTTCAAAGTTATGGAGCATTAGAGTTATTCTTTTATATGCTTTTAAGGTAAAATTTTGATTCTGAATAACCATAGGCATTCTCTACCATTAATATCTGTTATGAAAATAAATGTTAAAATATTCATTTAACAATTACGTTATTAACAATAAGATAAACAATTTGAATAACTTAAGATATTATGCAAAATGATTTATTATTTTTAAATCGATAAATCTCTAGATATAAATTGGTAAACTTGAAAAAAATTTTGTTTAGCACACACATAACAGTTAGAATAAATGTAGCTTTAATGCTACATAATTGTTATAAAACTTATAAATTATTTCCATATATTTTTTCTTAGATTACATGAGGAAAAAGATTTATCTGATGAACCATTCTCCACTGATGAAATTTCAAATGATTTTACAACTCATATGTTACAAATAATTCAGTAAGTGTGTAACAATATCTCTTTTAGGAAGATTATACATAGTTTGAATCATAGTGAAATATATATAATCTTTGAAAAATTAAAAATATAGAATATAATTTAACAAAATTTATACAATTAATATTTCTGCAGATAATGAGTCAAATAACTGTCTTTGATCATTTAATGCTTAAATTCTCTTAAATAGTTAATCTTATTAAGTAATAATTTTTACTAAAAATCTTTCTTAGTTCATGCATAATAATAATCTCATTAAGGGAAATAAATTCTCATCCACAAAAATTTTACTCTGTAGTAAGACTTAATTAAAAGATATATTAATAAAAAATTATTTATAAAAGAGTATTTATAAATTACAAACATTTCATTTTATTATTAAATTAGACTAATGTAAATTTTTATGTACACTATATATTTATTTGATATTAAAATATTTCTTTTAATAATATTTGTGATTACATTTGTATTTTTTAAAGACATTTAAATTTATTAAATTAGTTTATGTAGTTAATGATTCATTTAGGAATATAATTTTGACATATGTCTGGAATTCATTGGTTTTACATACTTAAAGATTTAATTACTACAAATTCCTCAAATAAGCATAAGTTAAATCGAATTGTTTAAAGTAAAATAATTTTTACTAAATCTGAATATTTATTGAGGAATTGTTATGTTTAACTTTTATCTACCAAAATACTTTTTGTCCACTTAATTAGAATGCATTTAATTACTAATATTTGTTGGATTCTATTTGTAATCATTATTTGTTGTCAATCAATATACTAATTTTTTAATTATTCAAAAATTCATGTGCTGATGTTACATTAAGTGTTACATTACCATATGTTTTAATTAAGTGGACTCAGTAAGTGTTCATGATAGATAAAAGGTAATTTTGATTTTCCTGTGTTTGTTGATTCAAGCATTAAAGTGGCTCTTTATATATTGTAGAAACTCAGCAATTGGAAAATATCTCCACATTCCAGCAGTGCATGAACTGTGGCAACAGAACAGTACATGGATACTTATAAGATACTTTTGTAGTAGTATATTAGTTTTTGTCTCCTTTTGTTTTTTATTATCCATGATTTTATCTTGTAGTGGAATCCACATTAGTTTTGATTTTGCTACGAATATTTGTGCTAGTTTATTGAGTTTTGTAATTCACTGATTATTTTTAAGATTTTTCTGTTTTGTTTAAAAATGTCTTTTAAAATTCATTTTAATATTAACTATTTGTGTAACATATTTCATTTTGATTAGAAATTTTAGTTAATTTAGAAATTTTTGTAAAAACTTAATTATCTTGCAAGCATTATCGAACTGAAATATGGGACAGTATTTCGTATCTTCTTTAATATATTTAATTTCTTTTACCGTCTTCCTATTACAATAACTGCATTTCTTTAATGTTCTTAATTAAATTATATGATGTAGTTTTAAATTTTTTTAATATGTGAAACATTTTTGAATGCTAGAACTAAAGCTGACATAAAAGAAGCTTTTTAACTACATTTATTTCTATGTACTTTTACTCGATACAAAAATTAATATATTATCCTCTCAAATATCTGTATTCTATTTATTTATATTTAAGCAATAATTCTGGTATTATATTTAAAGAATTGATTTCACATGTAAAAATTCTATTTCACTATATACAAATGATAGTGTACTCAGAAGATTTAAAATGAATCCCAAATAAAAAAAATCAGGTATACCACTTACTCTTGTTTTCATAATTTTTCTCATAAATGTCAATAAGTTTTTTATGTAGGTTATGATGTTTCAACCATGAACATTATATTTGTTGCATTCTCACAATATGTATTAATTATTAAAATTAAATATTTCCTTTAAAATGTATGATAAATTTACAGTTAAATAATTATTATATTCATTGTATTAATCTGTTATTGTTTTACAATTGCTTTGTATATGAAAATATTTTATAGGTATACCTCTAAATGTGAAATGATTGTATTTTATATTTAGCATAATTTTAACAGATACATTTTGCATCCATAAGTTTTCAAATATTTTTACTTAGTTATTTTATAACTGAGTAAAAATATTTCAAATTTATTTTATACTTATTTTTAAAGTAATCACATTTTATGAAATATTTACTTTCCTGATGTAATTAATTATCTGTATTTAAAATAATTTTTCTTTTAATATTCCATATAATTCAACTTTCATAACCTGCATGTAGTGCATTTTGTAGATTATAATAAACTTAATATATCAAATTATTTTTAAAAAATTTTAACTGTGTAAAATTATTATTTTTTAAACAAAAACCTATTTTGTTAAAAAAAATATTTATTACATTTTTGTAGTAATAAAGCTTGGTTTAGTACAACCTAAGTTTAATTTATAAAGTTATATATTGCTCTGTTATATTTTATTCAAAATTATATGTAATTTATTTAAGTGGCAACTTGATATAAATATTTAGTATTTTTAAAAGCTATTATTTTGTTCCATTTTGAATAAGTATTAAGAGGGACTATAATGAATGTAAAATTAAATATCTTCTGTTGAACATCAAATCTTGATTTTGCTAATTTTATTTACAAAAATACTTTGAAGTTTTAATTAAAATTCTGAGATAACTTTAAGCTTTATTACTTAAAATTTTTTAAACCATTTCAAATTTTAAAAGTATACTCGAGTTTAGTCATAAAAACAAGCTGTTTGAAACTACTAGACTGGTTGTGGAAGTATTTTGCTAGTTGAAAGAGACAATGGTCCATAAGATAATTGGAAAAAATTGTAAGATATATACATGCATATGTACCAAACATTGTTTTCTGCATTATTGTGTTTTTAACAATTTTATCATTCAGATATCCTTTTCTGCTGTTCATTATCATCTTAACTTTTAATATGAGAACTGATAAGTCAGAGCTTTTCTAGCATACATAAAAAACATTCTTGAATAAAGAATAAATAGCTGTGATGTTCATATCAATCTTATTAAATTGTTATTGTTGATGTGTTTAATTCTTATATATAGGTAAGTTGTGATATATTTCATGTATCAAAATAAAACGTATTAAAAATCGAATATTGATTACCTTATATTCTACAAAAAATGTATTACAGATATTGGTATCCAGTTGCTGTGTTTCTATTCTGGCATTCAATCAATCAGAGATTAGAAATTTAACAAACAAATGTTTTCCTTAATTTTGTTGTTTGTTCATAATTTATTTGAATACATACTACATGGATTTTTCCTTTAGAGTTTCTTTTCTAAATATCGTTTTTATTTCTTCTAAATTATTTAGCAACAATTTTTTTTACATGAAATTTTAAGATAATATAGCAGAATTCTAGTGATAAAAGCAAACGTATGAAATTCATTGTTAGCTATCATAAACGCTATTCCAATAAAGAATTTTCATTTCAAATTTGAATATGTTTCGCAAAGTTGTTTATTTCTGTCTGATGTTCATCAGGCTTAGTCATTTGAATATGGAATTGGTGGCTGCTGGAGAGTAAGATTAGACATTAGGAATTACAGCAATCATCTTTTCTTATTACTTCACTTGATGACAAGCGATAATGTGCATGTCATTGATAGTATAATTGGTCATATTTACAACCCTATCACAAGAAGTAGAGTATAACATGACAGTCAATGCATTCACAAACTAATCAATATCGTTTGCTATTTAATGGAATGCTTATTAAATATACATTGCCTCAATTATCTTAGACTAAATTGCATGTGTTTGCATTTAAATTGTATATTTTAACAACAGAGATGGACAGCTAAATATTTTTTTTGTTCATTGTCTTTTTGGATGAATCATGCTTCTGCCTACAGCAATTCAAGGGCCAAATTTGTCTTATTGATTAAAGGCTGCAAAATTATCACTTTGTACTGTGCTGTATTTGTCCTGCATACTGAAAGACTAATGATTTTAGATGGCAGTGTAATCTATTCTCGCATATTTTAATGTGAATTATCTTTATATTGGCGATTTAGGATTACATCTCAGAGAATTTACTACTAGATCTCTTCTTATTTACTCATTCTTCTGGCCACTTTCCAACAGGATACCCTATGCTTACTGCAATATCAATATATTTTACTTATTAAACTACATTACTGCTTACTACATTGGTTCTTATAATATTACCTTTGAATACTGATTGGAAAATGACTCAAATGCAACAGCCACTCATATTTTAGATCAGAAATGATTATATAAAGAAGCAAATTAGACAACCATTCCAAACAACAATACTAAAACTTCTTTTATTCCATAACACTGCTATGGGTAGCAGTGATTATTGCAATCATAAATACAACACTACTATTTTTTTCTTCCTCATCTTGCAGAATGTGTATTTCAGTCAATACATTTTCCCCAATTATGCAAAAATCATGTGACTTTGATGTCTGTCCATTTTAGTGTGGCATTTTAAATAATCAGTGGCTTAAAATTTTAATACCAAACTTAATAGTATGATTAAAGTCGATTCACACACACACAAACAATAAAAATGTTATGGTTAAATAATATAAATTTACACTTTTAAAAATAAATTAAAAATTTTTTATAAATTTAAAAAACCTTTTAAGATTAGATACTTTTGAATGATGAATTTTGTTTCTATAGAATAAAAAGTAAATTCAAAAACATTTTATGATTAATTTTATGAATAAGTTAAAAAAGTGAAGTAAATTCATTAAAAATGTTTTGATTAAATAATTTAATTTTTTCATTTAAAGCTTTAAAACTTAGGCTTTCTTTAGAAATTCTGCAGTTGGATATTAAATTATAGAAACAAGTTAACTATTTTGTTTCACATACTATGAAATGCCTTACTCAATATGCATTTAAGTTTTCACTATAATATAAAGTTAATCTGAATGAACAGATTGACTTTAAGTCTCTATTCCAAGAAATAAAATATGAGCAATTTAATAAGAAACTTTGAGGTTAAAGTCCTTATAAAAACTAAAATTTGCAAATTAATTTAGAAACAATTTTAGCATATCCCATATTAGTAGTGTATTATTTCAGTTTTTAATTGTAGAAATGATTTAACATAAGTTATGATTAAATTTCTCTAATTTTAAAATTAGTGTATAAAATAAGATTTAATTGCACAATTTTAAGAAAAATACATAAAATCTGAATTATTTTAATAAAATGAGGTTTAAAATACTCAGACTTATTGAGATACCACTAAATTTGAAAATTTTTATTATTAAATGTAACATCTTTATTCAATGTATATTAATATTTGTAAATTATAATTTTCGTTTTAACTTAAATTACAATATGAGATTCGAATTTTACTAAATCTACCTGGAAAGTTTCTGCTATGAAAAATGAGCTCAAGCTTATACATTATTATAAAAACTTGGATAAATATTAATTAACATTAAGGATTTTAAGACTGGTGTTTGTATTATTAATAAATATAATGTATAAAATTTGAAATTACTTTTTTTCTGTTTGAACTCACAATTAAAGATAAGATGGAAATTCTTTGAGTGTTCAATTCAAACTATCTTGCCATAGGTTTTTAAGCATATTATGACTCCCTTTTTTTAAAAAAAAATATGCAACGTTATAAGAATATGAAAATAGCATCAAAGTTTTTTCAAATATTGCTATTATTTAAAACGTTTTATATTCAAGTTTATTACTTTTCTGAGAATTTTAATAGAAACTCACACTCCCTTTGCATAAATATATCCATTAAAATAGCATTAAAATTATTAAATTATTTGTGAGTATAAAACTCTTATGTTACATAAATTATTCATTTTAAAAAAATAATTTTTTGTTTAAATAACGTTTGACTGATATATACATAATACCTATTAATAAATCAATTAAAATATCTCATAATTTAAATTGAGAGGGTATGATAACAATACTAAAAAAGGTATAGAATTATTTAAATGCATTAAGGATATTGTTTTTCTTTGAAATTGTGAAGTTTTAAGAAAAGGAATATTTATTCTGTACTTTCTGCATTAAATACAGATACACTTACAATATTTTTAATATGTATGTATTTATAAGAGTTTTATTCAACAAGCAAAATATGGAAACAAAATATTGTTGTTCTTCACTTTTGAAATACATAAAACTTTATAATTTATTTTAATCATACTTTATTTTATAAAAGAACGTTTATATATTATATGAAACATGTAAAAGAAGTAAGTTTATATACAGTTAGTTAGTGCATGTCACTGTACAATTGCTTTATTCTAAAAATTTAGCTATAGATAATTTACAAACAATGGAATTCCAATACTTAACTGCAGCTCTACAAAGAAGCTAACAAAATTTAAGTAATAAATACTTATGTGTTTAAAAAATACAAAACTAAAATTTGTAGTAGATTTATGTCTAATAACAAGGCAGATTTTCTTTAAGTAAGCATTGCATATTTATCTTCACACATTTCTTCATATTCCATGTTTTTTATTGTATAAAATGATGTTTCAAAAATATCAGACTCATTAATAAAATGTTAGAATTGTCATTTTTTAGTACCTTCATAAATGCCTCTTGTTGCTTTAGTAAGAATAAGGAACTAATATAGTTATATAACATAAAACTATTGCCCAGAATGATTACACGATAGTATTTGTAAAGAAAAGTTATTCACTGATCTCTTCCAAAGTAAAATATTAGGAGAATATTCTTTCAATATTGTAGAAAATCTTGAGTATGTTTGCCTAAAAGATTGCCAGTCAAACTTAAAAAGCCTGCAAAATTTTTTTACATCATTTGCTTGAAATTATTCTTTTCTGTTATCTTGAGACATTTGGAATTAATTCCTGGATTCTGTATATAGTTCCATAGTTATTAAATTAGATCTGTAAAGCATTGAAAATGAAAACCTGAATATTTCATTGCTCACAGATAAAGTTGCTTCTAGCTGAGTACTAATAATACACTGGCTAAAACAAGTCTTATTAATAGCTTATTACGTTACTGCATCAGTTATTGGCACATTTTATTTTGTCATATATGGTATATGGAGTGACACTAGAAGTTTACATTGGTGAGTAAATCTATAATACTAATTCAAAAGCTATATTTTAAAAATTTTTATTTCATCACAGTATCCTTTACCTTTGCTCTTTTGTATCAATCTAATATACTGTTTACGCTTATTAATCTCTCTTATAGTACTGAAGTAATGTATTGTATATACATATATAATTATGACATAATTTTGTTTAAAATGTAAAAATATGGACATTGTTGAAACTTTATTCAGGTTTTACTGTCAATATCAGATTATTTTAAAAATTTAGCAATTTTATTCTATACACCATAGCATCAGACGTTTCTATGATCAGGTAAATGTTTGCATACAGCCATATAATGTTGTTGTAAATACAGTAAATACACACAAATCATTCTTCATAGTTAAATTTTAAAATCAATGTACGTAATTGAAAAATATTTTGACTATGGTTATTAATTGAAAATTTCTCTTTTCTAAATTTAAGTATTTTTTATCCTACATCTATTCCTAAGGAACAGAAAGTATTCTAAATTACATTTTCGTTAAAAATATGGCATATGTATAAACCAAATGGATATTACCATTTGCTTCTTCAAATACCACTTAAAATGAACTTGATTAAATAAATGTAAAAAAATTAGTTGACAAAACTAAAATGTACAATCTCATGGTTATTTACAGAGTGGAAGAAAAATAACTACCAAGTCTGTGTATTTTTATACACTAACTTCTGTCCTCTATTCAGTAATTTATGTCAGAAAATTATTTGAAATCAAAAAAATACTAACTCAATAAGATTTTTTAAAGGCTCAACTCAACAAGGCTCTATGTATCTCATCCTATTATTTCTATTTATGTTGGTTGAACCAATATAATAAGTTCCATTTCCTTGATCTTCTGGGAATGATTGAGACCTTGGCTTGAAATGTCGATGTGGTTGCAGATGTGGGAAACCGTGATCTGATACTGTATGTTTTGCTTTCTCTTTTCTTTGATTCTCTAAGTTCCAATGCTTCCTACTTCGAAGTTTTGATTTATGTATATTTCCATTTTCTTTGTAAGAACTTTGATTTGACTCCATTCTACCAGATAGTTGTCTAGGATTTTCTACTGGTACACTGCAGCTTATACACCCTATACTATTTACACTAGTCCTTGTTGACAGTTTACTGTGTAGATGATGGCTTGATGTTTGTGGAAAGGACTTCAAAAATAAAAAAATAAAAAATCTTAGTATTTACTTTGAAAAAATTAATATATATTTTTCATAATTTATTTAAAAAGAGACATAATATTCAATATTTTATTTAAAATCATATTTTGTTATAAAATTTCTACTTATTCACATAATATAGATAAGTTTTTAAAAGTGCAATGAAATTTAGATAAGTTTATTTTCTAAAAGATTGCACTCAGAACTCCCAATCTTATTATGCATATTTCAATTTTCATAGTATGCTTGAAATTTGTTAAAATTATTAACATTAATCACAACAGAAATCTATTAGAATTTGATAATTATAAAAGGACACAGTAATTTGAAATTTTAATGTTACTGATATCAATGCTTGAAATATTTTTTATTTAGAAATGCTGCCATCTAGATGTAGTTAAATTTAATAACATTTATGTTTATGAAAATTAATTTAAATGCATTAGAAAGCAACTAAGTATTAAAAAAATTATATATTTAATGTATATGTAGTACATTGTTTATATGCATGAAATCTAATGGTACATTGATAAAACAGTGTCATTTTATTGTAACCCAATGTTTAGGTATCTATTACATAAATCAGAGTTAACAAAGCAAATATGTTTCTGAAAATTATATTCACAAAGGTATAACTCATGTTAATTTAAAATCTTTTTCAATAGTTTTTATATACATAATATTTGGAAGCCAATATTTGTGTATTGAATAAATTTGATGTATTATAAAAAGTTTTTTAAAGTATTAGAAATCTAATTTTTCTTTGATTGGGATTTAAAAAAGCAAACAAATTTTTTAAATATCCTCATATTGGCTTTGTTGATTCTTGTATCACAGTAAAAAAAATAGTAATCTAATCTAATGTAGTAATAGTAATCTAATCTATGTGTGATATTTTGAGAGTATGTGTGATATTATGAAAAATTAATGCTCTCAAAATATTACACTATATATAAAAAGAAAAATAAATTTTTATCTTAGAAATCTATGATAAGATCATGAACACTTTACCTTTCTCCAATTTTCTTTTTTATTTCCTTTGCAATGAAGTACGCCGCTTACTTTATCATTTAAAAGTATATGAAATAAAAATATGAAAACTCCCTATAAATAAATTATCAACAATTGTTAATTTATTTTGTACTAATTTTATGATATTAAATTTGCTTATTTACATAATCACAATAAAATGGATGTTTAGTATAGCTTAGAAGCTAACTTGTTAACACTTAGAAGTATAATTTCTAATTAAAAAAGAAAAAAAATAAGAATTTTATTTTGAAATATATTACAATAGCATGCCATAATGTGAAAGCGTCTAATTTGATGAAGACCTAGTGTGTTATATTTCAGATAATCTCCTGGTAACCTTTCTAACTTTAACATTAGAATAAATTATTGATACTGCTTTAACTGATGAAGCTGTATAGGCTTTAACAATAAATAATTAACAACCTCAGCGATATAGATTCGCTGACTTTTCATTTTGTTGTAAACTACAAGAGTTAGTGGCGATTTTATATTGTAAATGATGTGTAAGTCACACTCTCTTTAGTCA
>JAPDSC010095770.1:488892-513749 GCA_026290005.1 Latrodectus geometricus
TATATATATATATATATATATATATATATATATATATATATATATATTCTGGCCAATGAATCAGAAACCCAACATCAGTATTTTGCTGAATGGCAGCTAGTTACCAAATATTAGAGTTAATTAAAATGGTTATATTATATATTTAGATCATAACAACATAAGTTTAACAAACCAGCAACATAACTTTAAGAAACCATTTAATTGACGACACATAATTATACAAATAAAGTTAGAAATTAAAGCCGGCTGGCAGTTTACGAGATACCTAGCTCTCTCGATCTGGAGATGGAAATGACTGGTGACTAGCTGTAATCTGATTGACAGAAAGTTAAAATGAGCTCTAAAGGGTCAAAACTTGCGAAATTTTAAGAAATGTGAAAAAATTTAAGTTTAAATGTTAAATTAATGAATTAAATCAAATTTCAAAAATTAGGAAAATTATTGTAGTCGAAAAATACATAATACGGGAAGCTTAATTTATATATACTGTTTTTGATGTTCTATTTATTCCAGATATCTTAAATATAATTCACGAGTTTAAGGAGATTGTCAACTGGGGACTCTGCTTTTTTTAACTCTAGAAATAAATCTTTAGGTGAAATTCCTTTAATTTCATTAAGGAGATTAAATATGTCTAAGAATCCATTTACTGGGCCATTATTCTTATTTTCACTGTTGTTTTCCTTAGGGGGTGGGGAGAACTGGAGTTCTAAACTATGTTAGCAAAGGATATTCCTGACTTATTGGATTAGAGTTAATTAATTTATTTATTTCTTGCCGGGGGAATGACTTCCTGGGTTTGAAGAATGCAGATCAACCCTTGTAACTAGATTCCCATTACAACTGCAGCATTTAGGTGCTTCCATCCTATCAATTGTACATTCTTGTGTGTTATGTTTGCCTGCAAATTTGATACAACGGGGTGTCATATGGCACATTTCTGCTGAGTGATTGAATCTTTGGCAATTGAAGCATTTAGTCATATGTAATGCTCCAGTTTGACGCCAGAAAAAAGGCAAAGATAAGGATAGAAACCCTTACTAAATAAGTCATTTGCAATATATGTGGGGGTGGTGGTTAGAAGTAGTCTTCGAATAACAAATTTTCATGCTTTTTCATTTCTGCTTTTGAACAGTATATATTCAATTTTATTTTCGTTGAAATGGGAGATCATTTCAGCATGAGCTTCTGGGGAGGCTTGAAATAATTTCAAATTTGACCCTGCAGTCCTGAATTCTGATTGAACTTCTTTCTTGAGTTCACCAATAAATTCGGTGTGGCTTTCGCCATACCTAACTATTATTGGTGGAATTTACTCCTTGATCAGAGTGGGAGCTGGAGGATTTTTTTGAATTCTGTTCAGTTTCTATATCGGAGCTCAGGTGCTAATATTGATTTTGCGTGCTTAGGGGGCTGGTTTTTGAATAACAGGAGATTAACAATTTTTCTTTTTTTAAAGTTGTCCTCGCAGACTTTGTTAACGCGTTTGGGACGCTCAGCATTTGGTATTACTGATTCTACACTAACTGCAGCATTAGCAGTGTTAACAGTAATTGATTCTACAACTTGGGGGGGGGCAATATAGTCACCTGTACTTGAAGACTTTTCAGTTTCTCTAGAGTTTATATAAGCCCTCACTCAGTCTCTGTGTCCTGGTATAATTTGTTAAATTTCCGGATAAATACATTCGCTTCCTTCTATTTGCGTTTCACTCATTTTTGCAAGAAAATCTTTGTAATATTCTAGTCTATCTTCAAACATGATTAGTAGCACTAAAAAGTGCTTTTTACTTCCCAAAGGGATATTAGCTGACGAAGGTTAGGTATGGTTCTTGAGAACAAATTTTAGGACAGCACAAATTTCATTCTTTTGTAGCCGAGACAATTCCTCGAATTAACAAACAAAGTTAGCAAGATTATATCAGTGTGCTACATGCAAGCGAGCTGGAGTCCAATTGGTTGCTTTCTGCCAGTCCTAAGCTACAGTTTGGGAAAAAGTTCGAATCGACGAGGAGGTGTTGTCATCTGTGGGTAGTAATGGGAGTTCCCCACACAGCTGTTTTTCCTTTGAGCATTGAATCTGCATGTTTCTGGGGTGCATTTATGTTTAGGGAAGACCATTGCCTATGAACCTTTTTACATCTTGTAAATTAGATGGAAGAGGAAAGTGCTATTAGATACGTCTTTCTACCATATTTCACCTTTTTTTTCTACGGGGTTACAATCTAGAATCTTCGGTGGCTAAGAAATTTGGTAAACTGTTCCAATATTCCAATATTATTAATATAATGTTCAGCGATATTAGTATGATTTTAAAAACTTCTAACAAGATGTGTATGGTAGTATTGGCGTCCATGAAGTCTCCGTCACCATCAGAGTAAAAATGCAATACTGCCGGGTTCACTTGATCTGCCAGTGTATCTAGTATTGTCTATTTACCTTCCATGAACATTAAAGCACCATTTCCATGCCAGCAAAACATGATGTATATCATGGTTCTCACACCAGACACTTGAACAGCGTAAAAAAGCAAGATGAATTCAATAGCTTCGTGGGGTTTCCGACGTCTTCCATTGATGCTAAATAACATGTAACGTAATTCATTCGATTACTTTTCCCATTTCAAATCCTCAGATGCCTAATATATATTAGGTTAGGGAAAAAGTAATCAATTTTTTTTTCGGTAGATGTCTGTAGTGATCGATATCTCGTGAGGTATCTATCAAACAATTTCAGATTTATGCTCGTTGGAAAGGGGACATTTGACACTAAAATATCCTTTTGCGGTTTTTTGTTTGATTAATTCAGTTACGAGTACAAGATTTTAAAAATGGAAGACAACAAACAGAAAATTCGATACATTTTCGCTTTTCTCTTGTAACGGCGAAAAAGATAGCCGGGTGGCTAAAATTGTGAAAGGTGTTTATCGTCCTATATAAGACTGTAACAACCAGTTACGTACAATTTTTGTTTCGTCGATTCCGTTCGGGTATTTTTGATGTTAGAGATGCACCTCGCATGTGGATACAGCATCGTCGAAGATGTCTATAAAATATCAAAAATTATCGAAGTTAACCGCATGTCAGCAGTCGTAACGCGCAAGACCTAAAAATCTACATGAAAGCTGTTTTAAACCTTTTTACAAAGTGAATCCAAAAGAAGTTACATAAAGTTCACGTAAAAGTAATGGATTTCTTTTTCCCCAACTTAATATTTCCGACACCACTACGATTGAATTTTTGCATTTCGGGTAGAAATGAATAGTTTCATCACAGAGATCCGACAATGCATTCTTATTCTTTGCACATTGTTCGAGCTAAAATCTGTTTGGAAAAAGTGATTTGAAGCATGGTAGGTTTCCTGTTTCGCCGTACAATTAGTCTGATAAGATGCCGATCACGCTTTTCGAGAACTACTCGAACTGCAGTCATGATTTCTTGGCAAGAACAGGGTTCTGATTCCCACTTTTGGAAACCTTTAATGAAATATCTGTCGTTTTTATATTTTACTTTACACATTCATCGTAAAATACTCTCTCTCTCTCTCTCTTACATCTTATTCATGCAATTTGTAATTCATAAAAAAATTTATATATTTCATCCCTAGCAAGCATTTAAAAGAAAATCTCAAAGGTTTCTAATTTATTGGCTAGTTTTTTTTAATTAAATCATTCATTATGCCTAAATTTTTAAGGATTAACAATTTAAGATAAAAATGCACATTACTTGATTTTTTTTACTGTCGTTTGTTCTTTCTTTATTCTCACGCTTGAAGCTGATCGAAGAGTCAGAATAAATATCACTATATTGACCTAGAAATAATGTAAAATATTATATTTTATTGTATATAAAATTTTAAATTAAAATATTTGAATTTATAAAATATTAACAAACACACTTTAAGTTCTTAAAGTTCGGCTTTAAGCAGTGAGTATACATCGGAATACGTTTATGTCAATTTTCTCTATTATGTAAAATGTTTACTTTTAAATGTATCATTTATCTACATAATGCAATTTTTTACTATTGAATAAGCATTTCAAATTTTTAAAAAAATATCATTATTTAAATAGTAATAACTGTTTTTATAGATTAAGTAATTAAGACAGGCCACAATGAATATTCTTTTCGAGTTAACTTTCATAATATATATATATGTGTATATATATATATTCTTAGTTGTGGAGGCTATCATCTTACTCCAAAAATTTATCAAAACATAGTGATTCAGTTTAGATGATTAATTGAATGAAATTAACAAGAACTAGAAATGCGTGTGGAATAGCTAATATAAATAACAGTGATAATTTTTTTTTTTTTTTTTGTCGAGTGCTAGCCAGATTGGCAGTATGGGTGCGCTGTTCCACTTTTTAAACTGAACCGCAATTGGGTGAGGACTCCGACTTCCTCAATACACCCATGCCATAGGTAGTCGTTTATAGAGTAGGCAACCATTCATACAAGGAAAGGACAAAGACAGGAGAAAGAGAAAGTACATCCATGCCCGAACTGGGATTCGAACCCAGACCTCCCTATCCGCAGTCAAGCTCGCTGACCTCTAGACAGAGAAGTCGGCAGTGAAAATAAGTAAAATTTTAATTTTATTATTGTTATTATATTATTTTATTTTAAAACATTCATGTTAATAATATATTAGAACGTGTTGAATATCAAGTATATTTACTCATTGAGTGGTAATAAAGAAATATTTGATGATAAAGTATTTACCAAAATAATGGCGCAAGCTGGGCCAACGAAACTCCACATCAGGCCATTATTCGATGACAACCAACAGCTGAAAATAGAGTTGTTGCAATAAACGATACCTGTATACACAATTAAATAAATATTTGATCTAGTAAAAATTGCTTAATGCTATCTTCTCAAAAATGTTTTTGAAAAATTGGACCACTGATTATTCATACAGGTATAAAGTGAAAAGCATACTAAGTTTTTCCACCATAGTCATCTGTCCTTATTGCTGCTGATACACCAACCACCGTTAATGGTATTCCTGGAATGATAAAAATACACTTTTGATTATTTTATATATAAGTCAGACAATCATGTGTTACTTTATGTAGAAATTTATTTCCAATAAAATATATTCTTATATTTGAATGGTGTAATATATAAATTTATATATTACACAATTCAAATATTTTCCTTAGAAAATATTTAATTTCTAGTCTTTATTTAGAATAAAGAATCAAATACTTAATTATTATTTTGCTTTATATATGTAGTAATAGATTCTGCTGTTTAATGATTAATCTTTGTTTGCAAATGCAAGAACACTTGTAATTTCTTCAACTAAATTTATCCTAAAATTATATTTAATATTATACAGTTCCTTATCATGTAGAATAAATATTTCATTTAAATGTAAATAAAAATTTACATCTATTTCACACACATTATCAAGTGTCGCTTTGCTCTATAATTATAAATTATTTATATGCAGCAAATTATAATAAAACATAAATATTTAATATCATAAATATTAAATATAATAAATATTAAAACATAAATATTAAATATAATAAATATTAAAACATAAATATTAAATATCATATTTTGTATAATGATTTTAATAAAAAAAATATTAAATTACATTTTTGCAAATGATTATATATTAAAAAAATTAACAAAATGATGTAAAATAAAAATAAAAAATATGAGTTGTTCTTCGGACCGAGTGAAAAATGTCATTCCTTTGTGAAAAGAATAAATTAGCTGTTTACTTTGAACATATATTAAAGATTATCTTTAATATATGTTCAAGGTAATAAGCTTGAACATATAATACTTACCACTAAAATAATTTTTGTAAATTGTTGTAGAATCTTTCTTAACTTAAAGATACATTATATTACTACCATAGTAATATCATATATATATATATATATATATACTAAAGCTTATGCAAAAATAAATCATGCTTGTTTGCTTTTACAATGAAATATAAATATTAATTCAAATAAATACTGGTATCATTTTTGTTAAGGTTATCGATAAATAATATCTATGAGCTAAAACAAAAAGCAACTTAGTTAAGCATAAATAAATAACTAAGATGCATATTAAGAGCAAGCAACGTAATCGTTGATTACTGTATGCTTCAGTTTTGGGATACATTTGTCAACACAAGAGTTGAGTTGTTGCTTGTTTGATACAAAGTTGAGTTGTTACTACAATAATTTTATCATTTATATCCTTCAGATTATATATCTCGTCAATTTGAATGTTGATAGTATGCTTGCATTAAATTTCATTGTTTCTACTATATTGTGGGCTTGTGTTTGTATAAAAATACTTGGTTTATATCTATAGTGGAGAAATTTTTCTTCAATATTCTTTAAATTAATACAATGAAATATATAGTTATTTCTTAATTATAAATTATATATAGATAAACTTTACCATAAGCAAACAGGTAATAAATTTTCATAGGTATTGCTTGTCCACGTTCAAATACAAGTACAACCATTTTATATAAATGATATCCTTCTACAAGCATCCAACAGAAGGCTGATAAGATCCAAAAATGAATGAACCCAGCAATAGATGCACATAAAATCTATGAATATATGAGTAAGTTATTTTCTGCAATCCTTGAGGAAAAAAATTAAAATTTTTATTGTGTAAAACATTTAACAATTAAGAGCTTTGATTCAGATAAGATATAATAATTGACTATTTCATATGAAAACTGATGATATTACAAAAAAAAAAAAAAAAAATTTAGACCACAAACACATTTTTTTTCTAGTGATGTATGTGCTCACTAAAAAATGTTGGTATTTTAGTTTCTAAATAATTGGATTCCAGAGTTTGATCTCATCACAAACCTGTAAGGTCTAGAAAAGCGTTTATGATTATTTACCAAAAATTTTTATTAATATGTAATATTACTCTAAAGAACAGAAATCGTTGAAAGATTAAAATTATTCTTCCATTAAAAGAAATTCATGCATGACTAATTGTGTAGATTTTCTCCGATTGATCTAATTCAGATTATAGATCGGCTGCAATATTACGATCAGAGAAATATTTCAAATTAAGTAATACTGAGGGTATGAAAACATTTGATTAATCGCATTAATTTTCCATCTGGTTATATTTACTAGCTAGGTGACACTGGCTTAGGAAAATATTTTGTTTTAAAAAATGCAGGCTTATTTTATTTATATTTAAATTGCTAAATTATAAAAAAAATATTCTAAATTTTAAAAATAATGCTAAATGTATTCTAGAATACGAATAGGAATTTAAATTATTTCAACAAAAAATGAATAAATTAGGTCATTCTAATTCCAACAGCAAAAAAGTGAATTATTTTTACTTAAATGAATACAATAACTTATCAATATATAAAAATTATATTATATTGAACACATCTCAGAATGGAGGTATAACTGAATGTAAAAAAATAAATTTCTAGAACTGCCGAAATAGGTGGTTTTGTATATTTCACCATAAAACATAGATTTTTAAATGTGTTTCTAGTTGTTTAATTATTAACAATTTAATGAGGATTTTAATAAATAGAAGTGTAATATTTGCAATTAAATTTTTGAAATTTCTCGATATTAATTTTACTTTTACATTTTCACCGCAATCTTCAAGAAAAATATATTTGATTTAGTCTAAATTTCAAGAATTTCGCCAGCAGTTTATTTTGAAGTAGAGTTAGAAGTATCTTAGAAATGTCTTAAGTTTTGTGCTTCCACTCTCTTTATAGGAAGAACTCTATGTGCATTTCTTAAGGAGGAGGCGCAGGATAAGCTCTTGAGCCGATTCCTCATAGCTATTTTTTTTTATTATTAAAAATTTATCCTCTTATATAAATTTAAAAATTTATCCTCTTATATATGTATCACATAATTTCGAGAAATTGTGAGGACAAAGGTGTAGAAGTTTCTCTTCGAAAATGTTTATTCGAATTTTTTTTTCTCCTTTGACTACGTGAACGATTTATTGTATTTTCAATAAAATAATATAAAACCTTTTTTATAGTTACACATGTTTTTTTAAAGATGTGTGACCTACTTTTTCAGCAGTTGATAAATTAATTTTATTGATTTACAAACAAAATATTTTCAAAATACATTTTATGACATTGGGAGAAATGTAGCAAATATCAAAAAAGTATCTTGAATCGTCTTAGTTCTAATAATTCTCTTTTATGCAAATTCCTAAATTTCATACAACTTTCATTTTTTTTTTTCATGATAATTCAAGTTTATTAATTTACATCTTGCTATGCGCATGAATGTTGTGGTCACAATTATTTCTAAAGATCCTATAAAACGTTTATTCAAAACTGACAATTTAGATGTTCTTAGAATATAATGCTTTCTTAAATTCTTGGTAGGAATCTTACTACCTGAAAATGAATAGGGATCTTTTAAATTGATATCGATTAATTTAATAAAATATGAGACATTTTTTCTCGGAAGAGAGTGAATTTCATACCTAGACTTTAATAATATATTTTAAATTATTCTGAGAGAATGATCCTAAAAAATGAAAATTATAATAGCCTTTACTGTTCTAAAATATTTCTAGAACAGTAAATAGTATTTTTTCCTGTATAAAGTAGTTTATTTTTTAATATAAATAAAGTAGTTTATTTTTTATTATAAAAAACAGAAACGAAGTATCTGATTTTTATGATGTACATGAAATGATCACGATATTACACATTGTACTAATAAATATATAAAAATTGTACTGATTGTTATGAAAGATGAGACCATTTTCATACCTTGTGTTCCGTTTGATCTAATCCAAATAATATGAGTAAATTAGTGATAAGAAGACAAAAGCACAAATTGCCAGTGATAATGCTCCTTCTGCCATGCAATGCTCTAGAAAATGAATTTAAATTAATAATCACGCACTTTCAACATCTTTTTCATCGAAGAAATTATGATTCTGAGATTATATATATATATATATATATGAGTCGTTTATTTTGAAAGCAGCTTAAGTCTATTTATCTTCAAATCGAGTGCGTTTAAATGAATTTAAAAATATACGTATAGGATACTAATAAGTCATACTGATTAAGTGTATCTAAAGCTGTTAAGTTTATTGTTATTATTAAAATAGTGACAATTATAAAATGAATAATGTTTGTTTTCTTATCAAGAATGGAGTTAGGCCACTTTCAAAATTAACAACCAAATTAATTATAAAATTTGAAGGAGCCCAAGTCCTTTCAACATAATTTAAGATGCTTTAAAATGAAAAAAAAAACAATATTTAATTTATTTTACATAATTTAAAACACTTTGGAAACATAATTTATGCGATTCAAAGCATTTTTTAACTACATAACGTAAAAAATTTCAAACATAAATTTATCATAAAACAATTTATTTCTCATCTACATTTTGTACGTGGGAAAGACATTTAAATAAACCATGATGTTCATGTGGTATATATCGTAATAGGTCAATTATGTCCTTGAATTTTGCTGTTGTAATTTGTTTGATATTTTCGTAGAGTGGTGTCAATACAAAATTTTCTGACTTTCTTGGTCTACTCCGACGTGGTAATAAATTCAGGATTTTAAAATTTTCATTCTCATTAACTGATGTTTTGTATATAAAAATTTTATACAGTTCATTTTTGACAAAACACATCCAACATATTCTTATCCAGTTTATTGATTGAGATAAAAAATTGCGTCATCTAATAATTTTGTTGATATGATATCTTATTATCTCATTTCATTTACATTAAAATATTACCTTTCCAACACTTTTTAATAATTTTGGGGAACGAACAGTAAATTTTTTTAATGACACTTCCATCACGCCAAAATTTCTATCATTTGGTAAAAACGAATATTTTAATATCGAAAATTTGTGATCTATGATTTAACATTATTTTTTCCTAAGCTTGGACAATTTTTTACCACATTAAATCTACTTTAACGTTTCTATTTAATCTATGACACACATGTCACTGTAAACTATAATGAGTCTTTCACTTCTTAAATTTTTAACATGTTTTAGAATGCATGAAATAATTTCTTGAACTCTTCTGGGTGCAATAATTTCATCCCAAACATACATGTAAGCAATGTTGTGAATACCCAAATTTTGAACATACATATTGCATTTGTAATATGCTATTGAGGTAGTCAACTTGCGATACCTTCATCCCAAGTTACCTTCATTAATCAACTTCATCACTGCTTTCTGACATTATCAATAGTAAGTATCTAAATTTAAGTATAAATGGAATTAGGCCACTTTCAAACTACACGGTTCAGTTATTGAACTAACTCTGAAAACTTATGTGTCAAGAATTATCATATTTGCTCGGAATAAAAGCAACCTGAAATTACTGATAAATAACATGTTATGCCTGTAACCATGTTAACCAGAAAAAATTGGAAAATGGAGGTAGGCCACTTTTTAAAATAAACGGCTGTAAATAATAAACTATTCATATAATATGTATTTCATTATATGTAATAACATTTCATATAATATGTATTTCAGTGTTTAATTGCATTTAAATTCAGCGGCTTTTTAAGCATGAAAGTCTCAAATAGTGGAAGGTTTCTTTTTTTAATAAGCAATTTTTTTATCTTATGGTGCACGATAGAAAATAATTTTATGTTATTAAAGTACATCTGGTGAAATCTGAAAATAGTCTGATATAACTGTCAATCTGAAAGAGTGCATACTGTTTGTCTACCACGTGAATAGCTCCAACCAAGTATTCAAGTAAGTAGGGGTTGATGCGGCAACAAGAACTGGACATTTCAGATAGGGTTTAAGAGTGCTGTGAATTTGCTGTATTCAGGGTAATTCCTCGTATTATTCTCAAAGTGTTCTGCAATCCAAAGTTGGTACTTTTTTCTGGCTTTCATTAATCTTACATATCATATTTCTGTGCGATCTGGTCCTTTAGGTTTACAACGCTAAGCCTGTATCGGATAGAAAAGATTGTATATGACTAAAAGTTTTATTTCGTTGAATGTGTACAAATACCTAAAATTATCTATTACAGCTGATAGTGCAGCTCTTCTACATTGTAAATAAACAAGATATTGTTTCGTTTATGTGTATCACATAAAAAATAAATGAAACGAATTTACATTGGCAAAAATTAAGAAATACTCATTATTATAAGAAATAAATGTATCACTCAAAATATAAGTAAACAAAATTTCAATGATGTATTTTTTGTTTGTATTGTTTTCATATTTTAATTTTTGGTAAAGAGTATTAATAGTAAACCAACCTTATGGCTAGGAAGCAAATCAGCGTTATTACAAGTGAGAAAGATGACATACCACAACAAACATATGTCATTACTGACAGTATTTCGTCATTACCCACCTAAAAATAAGAAAATAATGATGTTACACCATACATTTGATATAAAAACTTACTTTTATAGTATTTATCTTTAGACAATCTTTATACCACACGGAAACAAAATTTTTACTGAAATCTCGAAATAATAAAATTCCCTCATAAGTACTTTTAAACGGAAATACAATCGTGCGCTAAAAGAAAAATTTTAGTTTCATGATAAGAATAGTAAAAATTGAAATGAATGCATACCAAAAACGATCATTCAAACATTGTGTGTTGGATGATTATGACGTGAAAATGATGATCATGAAAATTATTAGCTTTCTTTGTTTTAACAAATAGTTAAAACCACGATAACAGTACATGAAGTAATTTTTAAGTAGCTGTATCTTATGAATCTGGAAGAATTACCATTATAAGCTCTTATAAATTTAATTCAGTCATAGCAATTTTAAACTCCTCGACTTTATATTATATAAATAAATATCATTCGAGCAAGCTACATAATCAAATTTTCATCTCACTGCAAATATACACTCATAAATTAAGGAAGAATCATAAAAATGACGATAACGCAAAAAGTTACGTATGAAATTTAATGAAATTTATGCACATTATACAACACGTAGTAAGGTACAAAAAAGCATAAAAAAATCACCATACAATTATATTGTTATAAAAATTAGCATATGCATACAATGAAGAAATGGGAGGTGTAAGTTTAGCTTAGGAAAAATACATTTAATATGGGGTATGATCCCCGAGAAACAAAACAGCACATGGAGCGATGTGAGGCTCCCAGTTGTACGGTCTATTAATTGTGTAGGAAGTGTGAGCCATAGCTCTTCCAGATCAGTTGAAAGCATGGCTAGGCTCCTATGAGAGGGATTGAGAACAATTACACGTCATGTTGGATTTTTCCAAACGTGCTCGATTAGGTTAAGATCCGGTGATCGAGCAGGCTACAGCATGTGTTCAATTATTTCCTACTCAAGGTAAGTATCTATGATACGAGACATGTTTTATCTTACATTATCATCCTGCAGCACGAAAGTAATTGCCTCGGAATGAGGGACAGAAACCTATTGCTCGGAAGCACGAAAGAATCATCTATTGCCCCACATAACCATCCATGATGTAATCTCTATTGTTGTGAGCGTTGTAGCGTTAACATTTCCACGAAAAAGACTTGAAGCTTTGTGCGTCCACCCAAAATGATACCACATGAAACACATATGTCCACAGCATGCACTCAGTTGTTTCCTGGTCAAGATAATCTTCTACGATGGGAGCCCTGTGTGCTCTCGCATTATCATTCTGTAGTACGAAAGTATCACCTATTTCTGCAGGATAAGGGTGCACATAAACATCCAGCAAGTCATCTCTATAGATGCAGGCATTAGCGTTTCCATGGGGAAAAGACATAGAGGTCTGTGCAAAGAGATACCACCTAAAAGGCAGATGTGCCTGATCCGAATGCATCTCTTTTATGGATGAAAATAAGTTCTCTCCAAATGAAAATGCACCTGCTACCGCTTTCGAGTCATCTGTAAAAAGAACAGCACTCCATTGATCACGCTTTTAATAGACATGTTGACGTGCCCATTACAAGCGTTCCTGCCTTGGCCTTGACGTGACAGGACGCAAGTGACTGTTCGCCTAGTATAAAGATCACTTTCGTGAAGCCTTTGACTCAAGGTTAATCTGGATATCAACCTTCCGGAGCTTGCCGCGAGGGTATATTTGAGTTCAGCTGGACTTAAGGTTCTATTCCTTCATACGCATGATGACAAATATCGGTCATCAGCACTCGTGGTATCGCGTGGCCAAACTTAGCTGAACTTCCTGGATGTCAAATCTGTGGTTAGAAATTGGTACCAGAGTCTATGAATCACAGACGGATTCACATTTAGCCATCTAGCTTCTTCTATCAAACTTTGTCCAGCTTCTAGTCTCTCAATTGCTCACCATCGAAATTGTTTGATCAAATGTTTCCTGAAAGCCATTGTTAAAATTTTGCTAAACCAGGTTTCTAATCTCAGACACGCAGCGGTAATTACCAGCTTGCTCTGAGACAACCATTTTTATGCTCCTCGCAAATGACATATTCCGACTACAGCGCACTATTTTACATAATGTCATACAGTTCAGCTTCTTTTACTTACCAGCATATTCAAATTTCATTGAGATTGGCTTGTTTTTGAAAAGTTATAGCTAGTTTTGTGATGTTTATTCAATTTTTGGTAACCAGTGTACTTTAAGAACAAAAACTTTAAAAATTGAAATAAGAGGTATAACATCTTATTCACGATTGATTTCTTGAAATTTAAACCAAATTATTGTGGAAAGAACATTTTTAGCTTGTTGATAAAAGTATTTGAAACTGATATATAGACACATGTTATTTTATAAATGGATACTACTTACATTATCATTAACATCCATCAGAACTGCAAAATTAGTTAAATGATTGCAGGAACATATAATGTGGGTTTTGTTGGAGGTAACTCTGGAGCAACCTGAACTATCCCATTGTCCATAAGTAGGCCTTTATAGGAGGAAATAAACAACATATGGAACTATAGATATAAACAACTAAATATCAAATTATCTTTGGTATCAATTATAAAATAAAAAACAGTTTTTATTCCTAATGATGCGTGTGCCTACACTATTCCTAATTAAATGAATCCCAATAACAAATTTAGTGAACTGCTGAAATCGTCAATTCTTGTGCTGATACTGATAGAAAATTAATGTATCTTAAATCTCTCTCATTTTGTATGATATATTGATTTATTTTATATGATACACTAAATGATATATGATATTCGGAAGAACTGGAAATCACTTATTTCTTTCAATTTTTAGTTCCAAATATATGCAAATAATTAGATGATTTTTGCCAATTAAAATACATATTTACCTGAAAATTATTTTGAATTCAAAAATACATATTTATAAGAATTACTAACTTTAAATCTCTCTTAAACCAGATCTCTGTAATGATATTTATCAAAATGTTTTTACTATGTGTTTATGTATTTAAAAATATTTGTCTGTATATATTATAAAATTCATTAAACTTATTTCACGTCATAAGATTTTAGGGAGTCAACAAAATTTAAAATGACAAGTTATTTTCCTGTCTAATTGCTGAAATGGTAAGAGTTTTGGCCTTAGTTTAAAAGTTAGTAAGTTTAATTCCCTCATCCGTAGGATTGAATTCAGCTGAGATAATCAATATGATGTATTTTTCAACCTACTCATGATTTATTCACTAAGTTACTACGGGTTGCTGATGTGCTATATCATTATTCTGATAAAAAAAATTTCCAAAGAAATGCTGCTTATGGCATTAGTAACATAATATGTTTAAATATGTAACATAATGTAGATCAATTGACTAAATTCATGTTAAAATGAATTTTTGTAAAAAAGTATAATTTTTATTCTCAGTATATACAGTAAATGTACATTTTTATTGAGTTTTAATAGTTTGTCACCTAACAAAAACAGATGGATCATTGTTAATAAATAGTTAAATATACTAGAATAAATCATATAATATATATAAAAAAAGTACAAGAAAATTTGACCGTCTATATTTTGTTTGTCACTCTAAACTCTCACCTAAAAAATAGATTCACCGTTGTTAACAAATATTTTAATATACTAGAATATAAATTATGTAATATATAAGAAAGTACAAGAAAATTAAACTGTCTAGATTTTGTTTGTCACTTTACAGCCATTTCTTGTACACGTGGGCTATATAAATAATTCAGTTGGCCCTTACAATTTAAAGTGAACTTAAAGCCAAACAAACATCCATGCCCGAGAATTGAATAGAATCCATGAACAGTTGAACTGAAGGCTAGAATGTTAACTAATCATCTGCCTGCTGGGCAAAATTGACCGTCAATATTTTTAAATTTTAAACCTAGCTAAATAGTGCATTTTTATGAACTTAAGAAAAATGGCTTTAATTATAACACAAAATATCATATACTTGTTATTTTTACAAATTGAAAAATATATTCTTTTTTAATATAATTGTAATCTTGCTTAAATAATTCTAATCCTTTTTTATTTTTAGTATTATGTGTTCTTGAACCAATGAAATTATTTTAAATATCATTGTGGCCACATGAGGGTAGTGCAAAATCTGAATTCATTTCATTTTAAAAAATATATTATGTTTAAAATTAATCAAATGAAAAAGTAAATCATTTAAAAATGTTTCTTATTAAAACTACATCGATGCAAAACTACTACTAGAACAAATTATTCGTGAAAAACTATTAGTAATTCGCGAATTTTATAGACATTCTGCATGTCTAAAATTAAAACTACAATTATTAAATTGTTCTATATTATTCGAATCAAATAATTTTATGATTATTTAATTTTAATAAAATAAATAAAAACAATTCTTACTTTGAGAAGTTCCAAAAAACACACAGCAAATTTTCATGTTTATCAGTTTCGTGCAAATTATGTTGGAGAATGATTTTTACTTCCTTTCCTTTTGGTAATGGAAATGATTTAGTGTTATTATTCATGGAAAAGCTTATAACTTTTGTTACAACTTTTACACGAGAACTTGATCTGAAAAATTTAGATGAGAAACATCAATAAGTTTGAAAACATAATATTAGAAGAGTAATAAGCAATATTATTGATCTTAGAAATCATTTGTTGTTTATTTTGTTTTTAGTGATGTAAAGGACATGGATTACTTAAAACAGAAGATCTTACAAGTTTGTCTCAATTAGGAAGTCTCCCACGTGATTGTAAAGAACACCAACTGCTGTGTCGTGATCTTTGCAAGTTGAAGCAGATCTCCGCCATGGTAGATTTGCGGGAACAATGAGAGAGCTGTTATTTTCAACACCTTTTACCTTTTGTGGAAATACTATTTTATCAGTTACTATTTCTTCCTTCTTGTTTAATATAAATGTTTGCATTCCTAAAAAATTAAAAGAATTGCTTAAGGAATATTGAAATAAGTTAGCTGATTAAAAAATATTTAATTGGTGATTAACCACTTTAACATTTGTTCCAATTAACAATCGCTTTTTAAATATTGTTGCAAAATCCCATGCATCCCGTACAGTTCTTCGAAAGACGTAACAGAAGAAATTGAGTCTACTGTGCCGAAGCCAGATTTGGAGCATTTGGGGGCATATTTGAAACAAAATCAATTCTTGGGGGAAATCAGAAAATGAGAGATAGGTCAGAGGTTGAGAGTACTTTTCTGTGATATACTGTTATAATCTGAAGATAGCTCATTGTTTTAGTGCATTTTCTTTTCTTTCTGAAGAAAAAAGTTGTCTGTAGGTCTTATTTCAAATCTAATGATCGTAAAGCTAATTTATTTTACTATTTAAGCTGTTTTTAATAGATTTAGTTGTGTATTTCATGATTTTCATTCAGTTGTATTTCTGAATCATTATTAATTCCAACAAAAAAAATGGAATTTACTTGAATTTAATCACTAAATGATATTATTGAATTCAATCTACGGGGAAGGAGGTCTGATGTAAAATTACGGAGTCGAATAGCAATCTAAAGTTCTTACCAATGTTTTCAGCAGCTATTGTAAATTGTAACTTATCTTCAGACTTTTTGATGCAACTAAGATGGCTGCCAATTACTGTGACAATTTTCAGAATCTTGCTCGCTGCTCGCGTTTGATGACTCTAATGAACCAATAAATGAGTATGACTTTCACATCATTAAGAAGACAGGTAAAATGATCATGATAAATTTATATAGTTTCAATAAAATGTAGATAATATTTAATAAATTTCCATAATATTTAAGCAGAAATTACATGATCTACTTAGAACATAGCATACTATTATTCATTAAAAATATGTAATTTATAGTTATTAGTTTTTACTTGAGATTTATTTGTATGTTAAAATTTTATTAAAACTATTGATTAAATATTTTTTATTATTTTAATATTTACAGGTTTTGTGGAACATTTATATACCCTAGTGTAGAAGATCGTTGGTCTCATACATAATCAGTATTACATTAGTATTGAATGTTATTTCAAACCTTAAAAAATTATATAATCGTGAATACGGACAATAATTACGTGATCGGATACTTTCTCAATCAGATAATGTTTATTTATTTTTTCCAAATAGGCAAATGAACTCTGCTACAAAATTATCAAACATACCAAATAAAAATGAAATTATTGGTTTCATGACAAAATTAAAATTTTGCGGTTCAGCGTGCTGTTTTAATGTTTTAAGACGTTTTGACTATACAGTTAACTATTAGATGATATTGTTTCGATTCTGAAAAAAAATGTTTAGTATTCACAAAGTTACATGGTGTTTATTAGAATTTTTAACAAAGTAAAAAGAAAATCTGAAAGTTCTTTTCAGATTTCCTTAGTTTGCTTATCAGCTTCTATATTTTTTTTCATGAGGACTAATTCTATCTAGACCCACAGTTTAAAGCGATCTGCACAAATCTATTTCAAGATTCTATGCACTAAATCAAGATTTCAACACAACAACCATCTATAGTCGTGTTAGAATCAAACCCTGGATTTATTGAACTAAGCGCTACCGATTCAGCTATCAATTTGGCTTTGTCGAGATCAATAGTTTGCATTAAAAATTTAAAACTATCCCGAAATTTTCTTGATAAAAATATGGGAATATATGTGAAATTACTGTGTTACACGGAGTGCGTTTTGTTAAATAGAATTATTTTTTTTTATAATATTAAATGTCTGCAAAAGTTACAGCTATAAATTCATAATTGTTTTTAAATAACCTTTAACTATTTTATAAACATCAGAGAAATTATTTCTTTATACTTCATATTATAAAAAACGTTATTTTTTAATTAATATATATAACATAAAATTTTAAACTTCGATTAATATGCATTCTGAAAATTTTTAAGAATTAATCAATCTATAACTTAAAACATATTCTATTTAAAAGTTTCCAATAAAATATGATAGGATGCTAGATTTAATATTATAAAAAACTGAAAGCTTCTTGCATACTAAAATTACAAATTATTTGAATATTTATAAGAAATTATTTCTCAGTTTCTTGCATTCACGAAAGACAAAATATTGAAATTGGTCGCCCAACCTGTCTAATGGTTAGCGTAACTGATTACGGATGGGAAGGACCTGGGTTCGAATCCCAGCTCGGGCATGCATGTACTTTCTCTCTCTCTCTATGTTTCTTGTCCTTTCCTCAGATGATGGATGAATGTGACCCGCCATATAAACGGGTTTGTGGTGGTGTGGCGTGGGCGATGCTACTCGTATCTCCGTGACTTGGTTCACAAGTGCCCAGCGGGTAACGAACGATAAAATGAGTAGCAGTTCTTGCCCTGTTGCGGCAAATGGGCTAATGTACTTATTTGATCAAGGGTGCCCGCCATTTGAAATAAAAAAAAAAATTGAAATTTTTTGCGATGAGTTTTCTTTTACAAAATGTAAATTAAAAAATCTATTTTTTCTTCAAAAAGTAAATAGCTTAGATATGTTCATTTATCTTCCAATCAATTAGTGCCTTAAAATACTGTAAATTAATATATTATGGACATAAAAAATAAGATACTTTTATCTATCTTCAAGATTCAATTTAAGAGTTTAATTGCAAAACCGATCGTAAATTACATGTTTCATTTTTATGTATATCGTTTTCTTAATTTCGCGATGAATACCCCCTTTATAGGAAATTTTCCTCTTTTTCTTCAAAGCAAATGACTTTGATCTGAAATAAGGTTTGTTAAAACAGTTTCCGTTACGTCACTAAACAATTAGTGCTTCCGTTTCCGAGTTGAAAGATTTCCCTGTTCCTTTTGATAAGGTTTAAGTAGTGTAACTTCACACAAATGCGCAAAAATAGTTGGAACATTAAAATGTTTAAAAAAGAAATTTCATTCAACGGTTTGAACTGTTTGTTTCTTATAAGTGAAACATGTCTACAACTGATCGGTATATTAAACATTGACACCATGGGAAACGTGATTGGTAGCTGTCTTTTTTAATTCCCTTTTGCAATTTTTGTTGATTGCTCACAATTAATTTCTATTAATCTAAGGATTTCTTTAAATCCAGCTACATATCTCGAATGGTTTATTTTCCATAAATATTTTCATTGGGTATTGTATCGAAATATTCAAAGTAATTTAAGATCATCAATCAAGGAATTGGCCTTTTAAACAATGGATTTTATCTCCATAAAAATTTTTTGATTTTAAAAAATCTTACTTTAGGCAAAATTTCCCAGGCGTCTTTAATCTCTGCCCTCAGAATGTTGCTCATAGAGAATACCATGGACTCAGTAAAGTTAAAGCGTTTTGGTGGTTCAGCGTATTCTATTTTCTGCTCTGAAAACAAATGAACGATTTTCACAGAGAGATCTACTAAAGCAGTTACATCCCCGTGAGACATCTTCTGCTTCTTCGTTTCCTCGGCTAATTTCGATGAAATATCAACTGCATTTTCTCCATCTTCAACCTAAGGAAATTCCAAATTTTCGTTTTAAAAAATATGTAATAATGTTCTTCGACAATTATTAAAGCTTTATAAAAATACTAATTATATCATAATAATTATATAAGAAGTGAAACTAACATTTTTACCAATAAAAGAATATAAAATTTATGGTAAAAATGCTATGTATAATATGGAATAGAGATTTATTTAGATTTAGATGTGGTTAACTTTTTTTAAGAAGAGTAATGCTAACTGGAAAATTATGCATCCCTTTTTCAACTTTTCCAATACACTAAAATATATATTAAAAAGAAGGTTGAAGAATGAATTTTATAGCCAGATTAGGAATTCTATGCGAATAATTCATCTTTTTCATCTAAGTTTGAAAAACGAAATTTTAAAAATTAAAATAGTTAATTAAGAACAAACTTAAATGTTATTGTTAATTATTTTTAAGGATTTAGCCAGGTTATGTATGGAATGAAAAATTACTAGAATTTGAAAAATTTAGTTGTAAATAATTAATAAAAAATTAGTTAAGGAATATAGCTTTTGAATTTAAAGTTTATTTTATTAAGTCATATATTTTAAGATTGGTTCTTGAAGATGTTAACAAGATTAGATTTTTTTAGGTTCACATACTAGTAAATCAAGTGATATTTTGTTTTTATTATTTTCCAAAATAATGTTCTGATGTTAAGATACCACTATTCTATTCAACAGCAAAATTTTTAAGAATGGCATTATTAATATTTTTCTTTAGTTCTTCAAAGTTTTCACGTGTGCAAGTGTTAAAATACTATCGTGTCACTATCTATCGCATCATGATATTGGCCATCCATGATTTGGATTGTGCTCGCAAATAGTTATGAGGAACATATTTTTGAGAACTTAATCTAAATAAATCTATATATTATACACATATTTTTATTTAATATTTCATATTATAAATATTTATGAGGAATTTATTTTTGAGGTTATAATCCTGTAAAATTATTTTTAATCCTAGTAAAAATATATGCACTTTTCAAAATAAATTCATTCCGTATTATTGAGCCCCAATGAGTTTTCTTTGTTTTTTTCACTCTTTAATTTTTCCGCATGAAAGCTAATTCGACAAGCATCTACAGTTTAATGTGAATTCTCAACTTCCGCACCTGAGGAAATTCACATCATATCAACAGCGAATCACAACAAACCTTATTAAAAATTAATTCTGTTATGCCCTCTCTGCGTGAATTTTTGGGTGTGATTCAGGTATTGAACCCTAATCTTTCAATCACGAGAGAGATTCCTTTTCACTTCAGGCAATTGTCATTGGGGAAAAATCTCTTTATCCAAAATCAGCATTAATATTGTAAATAACGAATAAAAATGAAGGAAAGGAAATTGGTTTTTATTTATTAAACTTCAAATTCTTTAAGTTTCAAATTTAACAAAGGAATTCTTAATAGAAACATAGAATTGCAACTGGCTTGTATTTAATACGTGGCTATATGTATATTATTATTTTATAAAGTTCTTTTAAGCAAAAGTGTTAAGAAAACAAACGTCAACTGTGAAATTTGTTCAAATAATATACACTGCTGGCCACCCAAATCGGAACAACCAAGAAAGATAAGAGATATTACAACACAATTTATTTTGTAGATAACATCTTGAAAAAGAATCAAATGATTAAATTTATAGACTTCTATGAAGTGTAGTTCCTGGCAAAATCAGCAGCCAGAGTGGCCGCCATTGTTGAAGATCACCGCTGCCACACACTTCGGCATTGATTCAAAGAGTCTTTAGATGTGTTCTTGGGGTACAGCAGACCAAGCAGCTTCCACACGTTGACAAAGTTGATCTAGAGTGGCAGCTGGGGATATCATCTGGGTCAATTGTTGAGCAACCATGCACCACATGTTTTCTATCGGCGAAAGATCCGGAGAGTGAGCTGGCCAGGGAAGCAATTCAATTGAGCGATTGACGAAAAACCCTTGGACAATGATTGCCCCGTGTGGTCACACATTTTCTTGCTAAAATATGGCTGTGGGCAAACCCTGAAGGTAAGGAAGAGCAACTGGCTCCAACACCTCGGAGATGTAGCGCTGGCTGTTTAAAGTCCGGCAGTGCGTACTAGAGAAGCGCGAGAGTTATATCCAATACCGCCCCCATACCATAATACCTGATGTTGGACCAGTGTGGCGTTGCATAACGCAGCTATTCAGCATCCTCTCTCTCTATGGTGTGTCTAGATTCGAATGCGACCATTATGGTGTTGCAAACAGAAGCGTGACTCGGCAATAACGACAATTTAATTTCATTCTGCAGTCCACCTCCTTCTTTCATCGCACTATTGCCTGCGGAGACGTCTTGGTTCTGCGTCAAGTGTAGACGAAGCAATGAATGTCTTGCGGACAGAGCACTCTGCTGTAAACGGCGTCGAATGGTACGCTCAGACACTTGATAATGCGTTACAGACTGAATGTGCTGTACTATGGTTCGCGATCCGTCACTGCCATGTCACAATTTGCCTGTCATCACGTGAAGTGATGCATTGAGGTGGAAGCGATCGAACACGTCTGTCCGTCGTACTCACCTAGATTTAACGATCAAATATCCACATTACAGTTGTTTGGTTTCGTCGAACAAAACTACCGATTTCAATGAAAGATAACTCACAATCTTGGTAGGCTACTATTCTTCCTATATCGAACCCGGATACTTGATCAAAAAATGATCGATGTTTTCTACTAAGCATAATTAATCGGGTTTTTTTTATTTTTAACACAAATGCCTAGCTTGAAATCGTCGAAATCTCCAAGCTTTAAATAGCGCTTTGAAGTGGCGCCACAGGCGCGCGTGTGTATATCTGCCCTGAAATTCTAATCATTTGCATATCTGACTTTCGTTAATGCATGCTGTAAATTTCTGCATGACATGCTGTAAGCTTCCTTCAGGGTGTTGCATTTATAGTGGCCAGTAGTGTATTTTGTTTTCTTATCGTATTAAACAAGTTACATATTTTTAGAAAATCTTTAGCAGAATGAAACTGGTGCATTTCATTTTTCCGAAAAAAAAATACTTTTTAGGTAGATGGGTATTTTATTTTTCCTATAATATAATTATTTTTTAACAAGGGCATTTTTTGCTTGTAGGAAATCTAGCTGTTTTTGTGGATGACTTTTCAAAATAAATATATAAAATACATGTTTTTTTATTATTATTTTCTCCCTTTTTCAGGGTATTGCTTTCACCTTTTTAATTATATACTAATAACTGTAAATACTTATGTAATAACACTGAGCCTATCTTAACTTTTTTAAAATTAGGTGGCGAAGCAAAACAAAAACTGAAATTAATCTTGTTTACGAGCTTTATCTGTAGTTAAATATAAGCTGTTATAAAAAGCCCATTACTTTATCAGGAAGAAAGGTGATAATTAGTTTCAGGATTAACTTTCATCTTTTGATAATATTAATAGGATTTTATAACAACTTTGCTTGTAAACTATTTAACAATTAATTTTTCTTGTTAATTTTAACTAGAGTTTAGAAAAGCCTTATTAACCAATTTGTATTCAGTTATATTTTTTCTAATTATTTCACCTACCTTTTCATAAACATGAAATTACTTTCGTAAATTTCATAAGAACGTGATATTTATTACTCATTTTTTATAATACGATTCTCCATAACACATTAAATAAGGATGACACGGGAATGTGGTCAGTGTACTTTTATTTAAAAAATCTTATGAACTTACATTATCTTCTAATTCTTTTATCCAAACATGCTTGCAATCTTGAATGTGTGGTTTTTCTGGAGTAAACTGTAAAGTTAACTTATCGCATGTCCATTGTGCATACCCTAAAAAAGTTTGATTTGTGTCAATATATTATAAACATGTACACTAGCTTCCAAAATTTGAGAAAAAATTTAAAAAGTAGATTAATGTTTCTAATTATTATCAGGAAAAGTTATGTAATGTATGTAAAAAAAATAATGTCTATAAATACAACATGAAGTTGTTGCCATTTGAACATTAGAGAATATGTGGCTTCAAACTAGGTTTTAATTGTTTATTTTGCTTTTACGTAAAGAGAGGGCTTAGTAAAATTCTGAGTCTTTACATCATATATCTCAGGATTTATTTCTGCGTGCCATTGGTTGAATGGAAGCGCGTTATTAGATATCATTATAGTATTCGATAAATATATCATTTATATATTGTTGAATGTAAGAATTTCTTAAGTTTATCAAAATCTTGTTCCATTTCTCATAATTAAATTCTACTATAAAAGTCACATCTGATTAAAGTTTCGGAGTGGAAGATTCCGAATTCGATGCTATCACTTTTGAACATAACGAAATATTAATGATTTTGCTTTCTATATACACAACTTTTGAAGTTGTTTGGGAGTTTATTCGGACATTCTCTCTTGCGATAGTTGAATTCAGCAAACTATAAGTGAAAAGTCTTTTCGGTAAACAGTAAACTGCTGTTGTTCTGTCCAAAGCACTTGAACATTTTTCTCATCCATTAACATCTACACATTTCCACAAGGGTTGTCGTAGTATGTAGTTTTTGTGTATTTTACGGGGGTCAAAAGTCTTGAACTACTTGGAACAGTTTTGATACAACAATGGACTGAGTTGGCTCAATAAACACTGGTATTTCAAGCATGAAATTTTGTTATATTATTTATGTAGCAGTTATAAACAGTTGCTCATTTCACTAGAATGATCATTTATTGCATAAAAATGCTCATATTGCATAACTTTTCAAAGTCAAAACCAAATACTTGAATTTCTTCGTATGTAATTCACAAATCAATTTTGATTATTTACGTCGAATTTCACGATGATTTTTCTATAAATAGAAACTTTTTCCAAATTCTCCTTAATTTTTGTATTTTATAATCTCTTCTAAAAAACAATGAAAAAAAATTTTAATTAATTAAAATTTTTTATTTCAGAAAGTTAATATATATATATATATATATATATATATATATATATATATATATATA